>JACEFZ010008631.1:0-12503 GCA_014155875.1 Cepaea nemoralis
AAATAAAACAAACAAGCATTGGGCGATATGATCTTATAATACGTGGTATAACAATCAACCTTACTTACGTTATTTCATAGGGAACAGTATGAGTGAATCCTCGTATTTGTAGACCGACCTACTCCGCATACCCCATGAGGTACGTAACAGGAACAATACCCACCTCTCTCTCTTTCTTTCCCTCCACCTCTCTCTCTCTCTCTCTCTCTCTCTCTCTCTCTCTCTCTCTCTTTCTTTCTTTCCATCCACCTATCTCTCTCTCTTCTTATATATACCTTGCATATGCCCATATACACTAGCATTGTGTCTGTTGAGCGGTGTATATGTATGTATGTGCGTTCACGCATATCAGTCCTCGCAGACTTTAGGACTCGCCTCATAATAACATATATGAGTACATAATGGGGATTTGGTTAGTACCACCATTTTGTTCTTCTCGTCCTGTCGCCACCTTCTGATGTAGTCACAGGAGATCTCCTTGACTATATGTTGTGTTTGTGTATGTATTTGTTTGCTGATGAAGTCTAATCGCCGCAACGTCCTGTATGTGTCTTAATTCTGTTATGTAAAGCTGCACTATTTTGTGTGTAAAGCTGCACTATTTTGTGTCATTTTATATTGTTTACACTTTCACAGGTTTACCACAGTTCCACCAAATTTTATTCATATTAGATTATGAGGAGGCTATCAGAGATACTAGTCTGCTTAAAGTTTAGTGGGATAATCCTGATAAACGGCTATTGTGTGTTCTTTTCTTAGGTAGCACACAGAAATATCAATTGTTGGGTAACTATGCCATAGGAATAGTGTGAGCAATATATTCATAGGTAAACATTGGCATTCATATAAACAGATGACGGAAATAGAGGTTCGAGGACACACTAGACAATATAAACTTTGAAATCTATAGTGACCACACATTCATATAAGTAGAGGAAGGAAATATATATTACAGTAATATTAGACAATCTAAATTTTGAAAACTTTAGGACCACACACATTTAATTGTCCATGTTTCATTTGTTTCCGCAGCATATAGCTATAACATAGTGTTTATTTCCAAACATATTGGTTTAATATAGAAATTGTCCCTGTATCTGTGCACCTTATTTATGACAACATCATAAGTAATGTATGAGAAAATATTGACATAATGTTAGAGAAAATATTGAAATAATGTTGGTGGAAATATTAACATAATTTTGGAGATATAGGGCCTACTGACATAATTGTATAGAAAACATTGACAACTGTTAGAGAAAATATTGACATAATGTTGGAGAAAATATTGACATAATGTTGGAGAAAATATTGACATAATGTTGGTAGAACTATTGCCATAATGTTAGAGAAAATATTGACATAATGTTAATGAAAATATTGACGCAGAAGAATTTGCTCCTTTTGTAATCGTAGGATTAGAAATAGATACACTTTAATATGCGACATATTTATCAAGAGTAGTTTGTACGGTGATCTATTAATTTTAACAACTTACATGCATGTCTTTCTGAGTCCATTAAGCAGAACAGACTGTCATAGTTGCCTATTGTGGTAACACAGGTTACTGGGTGAATTTATGGCATGAACTTTATACCTGTCTTGTTTGTATAGCTAACTTACATATTGAATTGCTTTCAGTGGTATGTTTTATCAATACATTTTGCATGTGGCAACGCTAGTTATTTTATATGTAACCAGTGTAAACAACCGTTGCCAAGCCTGGTGTTATATGATATAGATTCTTAAATCGATCACCCAGTCAAACATTAAATAATATTTGTGTATTCATTTCATTCAGCCTAACCAAAAGGGATATTTTTTAACACCGTAATTACATTTATTCAGCTTATATATCAGGTGCCGGTCTCTATGGTCTAGGGGTTACACAACTTTCTCCATAATACCGTATACTCTCGTGACGTGACGTGACGCTCACGAGAATTGGTAGCGGTTCTCTCCGCGTCGGTAACTTACGGGGCATGTAAGCCGGTCGCTCAGAAAACAATGGCAAACTATTGAGCGTAATCTTGCCAAGAAATCAAGAATCAGCTGAAGGATGCTGATGTTGACAGCGATGTCCTGTAAAGGATATGCGAAAAAAAATATATCAGCTATCACCCATATTAAATCATTCATATCTACCTTTGTCAATGAAACGACGTATAATAAATAACATATTCATACCAACCCTATGCTACCGACGTCAAACTTGGATTTATCCAAATCGTACGTACGCAGAATCAACACCTGCGGGAGTAAATACCTGAGAAGTGTCGCTAACTTCACTATCCGTGAGCGAATAAGCAATGAATGTATCAGAGTCAGACTGACATTGAAAGACAGAAGATCAAACTGCTCTGCCATCTCGTTTTTACCACCTCTCGCACTACAACAACAGTAGATCTGTTACGAGATCGGGAGGGCATCCGAGTAGAAAATGGCTTGTCGATATCAAAGACATATTACAATATCATGGAATAACACTATCCAGTGCCACTCTCTGGCCTCGGGAACGTCAACTATTCCTCCCCACGACGCTTGACGGCAAAGTGGAAGATGATGATGATTTATTCAGCCTTAACGTAACTGCGTAACAATACATCAAGCTGAACATAAACTTGGTGATGCGATTATTTGGACTAGAAACTTGAATAAAAGTTAACGCCTCTGGTGCAAAAGGAATTGCTTCGGACTCTCGCTAGTTTTAAACTCCACATGCAAGACTTCTGTCATGCTCTCTGGTAGCACAGCGGAGATAATTGACCATCACAAGCCTAGAAACCAACTGTCAGATGATCCCCGACTTAGTGGACCCACCGGAACTGCAGTAATTGTTTTATGAAATTCAGCTTGTCATGTATGCTCCTTGCAGAGTGCCATGCTCCAATTAAAAAATCAAAGATAGAGAGCAACCGTTAAATCTTTACCCCCAGGGCATGCTGATTTATAGGGAAACGAGCAGGGGGACACTTTGGTTGGATCTGTCCACTGGGTGAAATACTGGTGCACATGTGGTAAGGGCTCTTTGAGATCCTGTGTATAGTGTAGAAGAACATATATACCATCATTGCTTGGAGGATGTGGTGCGGCACGGATGACCAGAGGATTTGGTCGATATTCAGTACTTTGAGGGAAGGCACGACGGACACATAATCAGATTGCAAATAGTACTATTAGTATTCTGACTCTTCGGTGGTTGTTGAATATGAGGAGGGGGTACGTAGGGGAATTTCCCAAGTGTAGTGATGTAGGTTTTTTGACACAATCCAGTTCAACTTAACTCAATCGTGTTTTTACATGTTTTGCTGCAATAACGCATATCCGAGTGGAACTGCTAAAGTGCAGCTGCGAAATTAGTGTTCATATCCTTCTGCTCAAATAAAAAGAAAGACGCATACTCAGCTCCTGCTGTTTATGCTGTACCTCGACACCGCAAGGTATAAGAGGAACAAGATGAGATAACGTGATGAGATTCTTGCAGCAAATTTTGGCAACACTGAGAACACCTTTGGTTTCAATAGATGAGGAAGTGACATTATGAGATCCATCAGCTAGAAAGAATATCTCTCTGCTATTTCGGTATGTAGTTGCCCGCACCTTCACATCTCAGCTTCAAGTGGTATATTCAAGAATAGACAATTCCTCCTGAGTTCTTCTTCCTTGATGAACTAAACACTGCATGTCCTTACAGGACGTTGCGGTCATTCCCAGGTTGATGTTCTAGGCAATTTTACATTATGTAATGTGCCTCTGCTTTCTATACAATGAATACAACTGGTAATTTCAAATCGTTTAATAATTTCAGAGCCAGAAGTCCAACTTAATGCCGGTGTAGGGTTGAACCGTCTACCTCGGCATCAATGCACCGGGAGTTTAAGAGCCTGTGCTCGTATTCTTTTGGACGACAATTACTTGATGACCTAAGTTAAAAGTTAGTTGCATAATCTTTACAGGATGTAGCAGTCAGCTTCAACACTTTTAGGCTATTTGTGATTCATGGGCAAGTTTACGTACAGTACTTTGCCATTACTTTCTGAACGCTCGACGCACTCTTACTATTGTATGGTAGCCAACGCAAGGTGGTCAGCTGTTAAATCGCCCGCAGCTGTGTTTATATGCGGGATTGCGAATTACATTCGTAACCTCATAGTCACAGAGCCAGCTTGATGAACTAAGGGCAGATTAAAATTACTTAATAGTTAATGCCGCAATGTGTGTGACCAGGAGATACCGAAGATCATGCATATATGTGTGCTGTGTCTTCCCACAAATCTCAAGGACAACATCCATGAGGTGAACCTTTAATCAGCCCTACTGTTATTCCTGTCTACACTGATCTGCAAAATCAGCATTAAACCACTCTGAACGAATTAAAGACAACTTAACCAAGACTAGTCTTCAAAGAGAGTGTCGTTGCGTCTGTTCAATGCAAGTTCTTAGATCTGTGTGTTAGTAAGTCCTGGAACCATGTCGTTGAGTCCGGAAAGTGACCATTCTCAGATCTATATCGTAGTGAATCCTAGAACCCTGTTGTTGAGTCTCGGCAGTGACCGTTCTCTGATCTATGTCGTAGTGAATCATAGAACCCTGTTGTTGAGTCTCGGCAGTGACCGTTGTGAGAGCTATGTGGTAGTGAATAATTGAACTCTGGCGTTGAGTCTGGGCAGTGACCTTTGTGAGATCTAAGTGTTAATGAAGAATGGAACCCTACATGATACATATGTAACATCTAGAGCAAATAAATCAAGTGTGTGTGTGTGTGTGTGTGTGTGTGCGCGCGCGCGCGTGTGTGTGTTATGACGAGTTCTGTTGTTTAAATCATAACTTACATATTCGTCCTGTGATCATGTATCTCACGTAGGACCAGAGAGAAGAAAGTGTGGATAGGGCATAGTTAAGCTTTAATTGTAAGTCACGACCTTATAATTCATAAGGCATCGAGTCACCAAATCTGTCGGTTACGGAGAACCCTACTTCGTCCTGTTGCAAGATACACTTGTGTGCGTTTATCTCTCTCTCTCTCTCTCTCTCTCTCTCTCTCTATATATATATATATATATATATATATATATATATATATATATATATATACAGAGAGAGAGAGAGAGAGAGAGAGAGAGAGAGAGAGAGAGAGAGAGAGAGAGAGATTCTTACTAGAATATATAAACAATAAAGGAAATAACACGCTTTCCCGCCGTGAGACCTATAGGATGTATGTCGCCAGCCCCATATTTTCATACCAATTTATTAACAGTGGGTGATAAGGTCAATATCGCACCGCCGCCTGTACGTGCCAGAAAATGTGCTGATACCAACTATAGATTGTATAGACCAGGGAACACAGGTCATTGAACACAACTGTCGCCTCGATGTCGATGGGAATTCGAACACAAGACAACCGACCCGGCAGGGCTTGCCACTCCGCTGCCGCATGTCCCCTAGTATAAATCATTATCATCATCAAGTGTCCTGCCAGCTTGCGAGGGCGTTCATGTTTCTCCACAGATCTCGGTCGTTGTTGTTCTGGATCAACTTTGTTGACGACACTCCTCCATACCACCGTCTCAATCCATCCAGCATCATTTCGCTTGATCGGCCTCTGCCTCTCTTCCCCTCGATCTTTCCAGTCGTCACGATGTTCTCCAATCCTGCCTTCTCATCACACGACCAAAGAAAGCTGTTTGTCTCTTTCTTATTGGTGAATATAATGGTCTAGTTTCATTAAGCTCTTTCAGGAAATCGTCGTTAGTAGAGGACATACTAGACCAGTGGTTCTCAACCGGAGGGGAAGTCCCCCACCCCACCCCCCGGTTGGGGAAATTTTAGAGTTTCCGGAGAGAGGGGGGATTATGATTATTTCAAGATCACGTTAATACAAGAACCGATTACTTGATATTGTTTTTCTCTCCATACTTTACGGTTCGGTACTTCTCGCCCGTCTGTAATTCATGTTATAATGTAAGTAGACCCGCAAATCACATGTAACATAGATGTCTAGACTTGTTCTAGTATGTGTTATTAAATTTAGCTTCCATTTTCACGTATGCTGTGTAGGGGCGGGGGGGAGGGGGGTTTAAAGGGAAGAAATACGAAAGGTGGGGGAGGGGGTGAATGACATTCTGAACATATGGTGAAGGGGTGCATGGACCAAAAGGTTGAGAACCACTGTACTAGACAATATAATCTTTGAAATTCATAGAGACCACACTGGGATTCGAACCCTTTCAATAGCTGTGAATGTATTTCCCCTATTTCGTTTGTTTCCCACAGCACATAGATATAACACTTTGATGTCTATTACCACACACATTGATTTGATATATGAAATGGTCCCTTCATCTGTGCACCTTATATGTGACAATAGCATAAGTCATGTTAGAGAAAATAATGTCACAATGTTATGGAAAATATTGAGATAATGTTAGTGAACACATTAACACAATGTTATAGAAAATATTTACATAATATTATAGAAAATATTGGATAATGTTAGATAAAGTATTAGAAAAATGTTAGAGAAAATGTTGCCACAATGTTAGAGAAAATGTTGCCATAATGTTAGTGAACATATTGACAATGAATGAATCACCAAAAAAAAACAAAAAAAAACGAGAAGTAGATTGTGAGCTTTACTAAAACACGACAACAAGAAACAAATTGGACGTTGCCACCAAAGCCTTCGTCAGCACAGAACAAACAAATACAAACCGACACAAAACTACATGAAACACACTACATGACAATATAGAGGGTACTTACCTGAATCTGTGTCCTAGCTTGGATTGACTGACGACTGACACGCGTACGACGGCTATCAGTGGATTGTATGGACTGGATGTATGGTCAACGGGTCAAAGGTCAATACCGTCGGTAGCTAAGGTATTGGTTAAACAACTGGGCTGGAAAGGGTTGGGTTGGAGAGGCACCCATATGGGCAAAAGTTAAAAATAAGGATTGGCGAAAATGTCGCGGACGCACTTCGCAATTGGCAATTTCTCTTTCCGCGCTCGAAACACAGCTGTGGAAGATTTCATTGCCTTGGTCCTCACTGAGGGGAATGGGTGGCGGTCGCTCAGAAAACGATTGCAAACCACCGAACGCAAACCTGCCAAGAAATCCCAAACAGCAAAAATTATGCTGGTGCTGACTGCGACATCCTGCAAAGAACATGCAAATACCTATTGGTGGACTATACAGCTGGGGGGGGGGTTGAAAGTTAAATGAAACTGTGTTGAACATTGAGGCCGTGTGGGGAGAGTGAACCCAGTGGAAGATGAGACGGTTTTCCAATGTTTTACGATCCCGTTCGTGGGATGCGCACGATTTGATCGCGGTGACCTGTATGTCAGCCACGACACAGTAGTCAGGACTGTTGAAGTGCATGGATACTGGTTTCTGGGCGCCACTGTTAATATAAAAAAGGTGTTGTCTAAATCTGTCTGCAGGACGTAAACCTATCTTCCCGACATATCTCATGTCACAACGTGTGCAAATAATAGCATAGATGACATTGCGACTCGTGCATGAGAAACCCACACGGATGTGGAAAGTCGTCTTAGGGAATGCCAGATTCTGGGTTTGAAGTACATGGGCAGGTCTTGCACCACGATCGAAGACAAGCCACCGTGACAGGAAGAGACTTATGAGGTTAGCGTAGACTGATATGGACCAGCACATCCCTGAGGTTACGATCCTGCATGTACACCACCAGGGTGGCCTCTGAGAAGACATCGCGAGTGGTCGGGTCCGCCTGGAGAATTGATAGATGTCTCAGGAGGATGTTCTTGGCAGCAAGCAATATTGTGGGGATGGTAGGTTAGTAAGAGGACAGGTCTATTATTTCGTGGTTTCGGCCTGGAAGAGAGAGCCTCAGCACGACTGACAGACTGGCAGCAGTGAAGAGCTGTTGACAGAAGATTCTCAGGATAGCCTCGAAGGCAAAAGAAATCCAGCATTCCGTGGGCTTGTTGGTGGAAGTCGTTGTTACACCACGGACAGACAGAAAAACCAATGACCAAGTACTACAGGAGAGAAATGAAAATCGTAAATTGATTAGAGATTGATTGATTGATTGATTGATTTGAGAAATGAAAATCGTAAATTGATTAGAGATTGATTGATTGATTGATTGATTGATTGATTGATTGATTGATTGAGGAACCGACATCACAGCATTCGGGGCATTCCCATAAGCCCTCCGTAACCATCCTCAGAAGCCAGCGAAGAGTTCCAACCCCAATAGTACCAGTAGCAATCTGATTATATATGCGTCTCGCCTTTCCTCTAAGCGTAGAGCATCGGCCAGATCCCCTCGTCACTCCTCGCTGTCGCATTCTTGCAAGACCATGGTGATCCATTTGCTCCTCCGAGGTGTACACGTGCTCCCACAAGGCCGCAACCACGTTTGCCTTATCATGCATCAATACTTTACCAAGTTTTGCAGAGCCAGCCAGTTTGACTGCCTGTTCATTTCCCAGCACACCAGTATGCCTCGGAGAAAAAATCCAGACGATGCTCGCCACCCGTGACTTCCGAAGCGAAGCAAGCCACTCTGCACGAAGCTTGCCTGTCCTCACCCTACTCAGCATGCTTTCTGAGTCAGTTACAATCACGATGTGTGTGTGTATCGTATTCTCCATCCAGCGGAAAGCTGCACTGACTGTCTCCACCGCCATTCTTAAGCTAGATTTTGTGGTATCATATGCCAGGCTCTCCTGCACCAAACGTCGACCATAAGCCTTTGCCAAGAACCCCAGGCACTTCTACTACCTCTTAACACCGAACCATCTGTGTAGATAATCACATCTCCCGGGCGAGCATTATCCTGAATTAGTTGCTGGATTTCCACTTCCGTGGCCCCTTTTGGCCATTCCCTGCACTCCCGGGTCAATGTGATTATAACTCTGCACAAGTCTAACTGCTCCGCTGGCACTCTGACCCACTCCTCTCCCCGCCTAATATTCTCCAAGATGCACACCTGTCTGATCGTATCCTCCGCCTGAGCCATCCATGATTTCCCTCTTATTAGTAATAAAATTCTTCGCTGTGCTGCACCAATTATTAGTGAGTCCTTGACGTTCATATATAACCAGTGCCTGTCCAAAAACTACTTTCCATCTGCCTTTAAAATTGCTAAAGTTTATTCTCTACTTAAAAATGGCTCAACTGATAATAGTGTCTTGGGTAATTATAGACCTATTTCCTTACTATCGTCGCTATCAAAGCCATTAGAAAAACACATACATAAAATAACATTACACCATTTAATTAACAACGATCTAATAATTGACAGTCAATCTGGGTTTTGACCTAAATATTCTTGCCATAGTGCCCTAACAAAAATGACCGATAACTGGCATCTTTGTATCAACAATGGCAACATTTGTGGAGCAGTATTTGTAGACTTTAAAAAAGCCTTTGATATGGTAGATCATGATATTTTAATTAGAAAATTCAAACAAATGAAGACTAGCACCAGTATGGTGAACCTAATTACGTCATTTTTATCCGACAGACAACAAGTGGTGTCCTTCAATAACTGTCTATCAAGATCCACACAATTCAATATTGGTGTGCCTCAGGGCTCAATACTAGGACCGCTGCTTTTTGCAGTTTATATTAACGATCTTCCTTTATACCTCAATACTTCGTGTGACCTATTTGCAGACGACTGCACTATATACACTAGTCAAGAGAACCTTAGTGACTTAGAGAGCTCTTTACAAAACTAACTTGATAACCTTAGTAGATGGAGCAATGAAAACCGCATGATTATTAACATCGACAAAACCAAATCCATGCTAATAACTACCAGACAAAAACTACAGACCCTAGCCATAACTGGGACACCGCTCGATCTCCACGTGGACACTTTACCTATAGTTAATGTAAATGAACACAAAATATTAGGTCTTTTAATTCTTCCTCTTCTTCTTCTGCGTTCATCCGGAGTTTGTTTTTTTTAGGATGTGATTGCGTTGTGCCTGTTTACAGCAGAGCTGCGTTCTTGCGCCGTTAAGCCGACACATCCGACTTCTGCGGGCATTTGTTGACCGGGTTAACTTTCCCGGGGGGTCTTTTAATTGACAGACATCTAAACTGGAACTCTCATGTTCACGTCCTCACCAAGAGAATAGCACAAAAAGTTTACCAACTTACTAAACTTCAGCACTTCTTGGATGAAAGCACACGAAAAATATTCTATGCATGCCATATCCAATCATCTCTCGACTATTGTTCCACAGTCTGGGATGGGTGCCCTAAATCTAATATGAAACGACTGTGTTCGCTTCGAAACCGTGCTATACGTCTAGTTTCTGGCATAAAGCACGTTGAAAGTAATAACTTACATAGTCATTTAAGACTTCTACCACTTCGAAAGCGCTTCCTTTTTAACAAAGCCAAATTAGTGAATAAAATTATATCTGAAAATACGCCAGAGTATCTTCTACAGTTAATTCAATCTAATGCAATGAACGGTAAGCGCTTAAATTTATTACAGGTTCCAAAGCCTAGATTGGACTTATACAAAACATGTTTCGCGTATTCTGGTGCTCACTTGCGGAAGAGCTTTCCACCAGAACTGAAAACGCCAATGAGTCCCTACACATTCAACCGAAAACTCTTTCAATATTTACTTCATACCGACTATATGCCTCCATAAGTCACCTACTGGTATCATTTTTGTCACTATAATTTTTCACTGTGTGAGTGAGAGAGTGGGTGAGAGAGTGAATGAGAAAGTGTGAGAGTGAGAGAGTGGGTATGAGACAGAGAAAGTGAGAGAGTATATATGCGCGTGTGCCTGCGAGAGTGAAAGAGTAAGTGAATGTCTGTGTACACGTATGTGTGAGAGACTGAGTGAGAGAATTAGTTAGTGTGAGAGAGATGTTGTGTTGTGTGTATACCTGTCTGTGTGAGAGAGTGAGAAAGTGAGTGAGTGAGTGTGAGTTAGAGAGCCGCCGGGTGAGTGTGTGAGTAAGGGAGAGTGAGTTAGTGAGTGAGGGGGAGAATTTGTATGTGTGTATGTGCGTGTGTGAGTGAGTGTGAGAGCGAGTGAGTGTGCAACAGAGAGACAGTGGGTGAGTGAGAGAGTGCATGAGAAGTTAATGAGTGAGTGAGAGAGAGAGAGAGAGAGTGGGTGAGTGTGTGTGTGTGTGTCTGTGTACTTGTCTGTGCGAGTAAGAGAGTGAGTTAGTGTGGTTTAGAGAGTAAATGAGTGAGTGTGAGTGAGAGGGTGAGATTATGTGAGGCAGAAGGTATGTGGGAGTAAGTATTTGGGTGGATGGGTGGGTGTGTACGTGTGTCCATATGTGTGTTTGCGTGTGTTTATGTGTGTGTGTGTGTGTGTGCACGTCTGAATGTGAGTATGGGTGTGTATGTGTGTTTGTAAATGTGTGTTTGTATGTGTGCTTGTGTGTGTAAATATGTTTATATGTGTGTTTATGTGTGCATACATGTGTGTGTTTTTATATGTATGTGCGTATGTATATGTGTATGTGCGTATATATATATATATATATATATATATATATATATATATATATATATATATATATATATATATATATATATATATATATATATATATATATATGTTCGTGTATGTATGTGCATGTTTGTGTGCATTATAACAGTGTGACTGTTATGGATTTGCACGGCTAAAGGTCGGGGTTCCACAAGCAAAGCATGGTACTTACTGTGCAAGGTAAAAATTAGGCAGTGCACGGGTGAGCACTGTCGCTTGATGATGCGATAAGCGTGTCGTAGGAGACGACGGGTTAGATACGGCACATTAGCATTTATACCATCGTCTCGAACGGCAGAATAAAAATTACATCTGGCTAGATTAAGTTGAACGCTGAAGATTTTTAAAAGCCCTTGCCTTTTTATAATTGTAGCCATGGCTTGGACCCTTTTGTATTGAACACCTGCCTGTATTTATATGAATGATCAATAAACGAAATGAAACCGGACATCGGCTGCGTTTGAATTTGAGAAGTTAATAAGTTGCTGCGTGAAGAGTTCCATAATGCTTCTCCTACCACTATACGTTACGTCTTTTGCCCCCCCCCCCCTCCCCTGCAGGTGGCCATAATGGTTGGCGACCCTGCTATAGGGGAGGTCAATTTGGTGCCGTGACCAGTCAGTGATGAGACCGCCCACCACGCCCATAGAAAAAAGACATGAGGTCTACAAGGTCACTCCAGAACCTGACATATCCTGTAGTAGCATTAGTAATTCTAATGAAGATTTAGATGCTCTTTATAAGAACACCAGACAGGCATTAAAGAGAAAGGTAGATAGACAGAAAGAGAGAGAAATCAAAATAATGAGAAGAATAAGGGAAAACTCAGACAGCGATGAATCTATTCCTGTCCTGGAAAGACTGTTGAGAAAGCATGGCAGAAAAAAAACCGAATAGATCTCGAACAGAAAAATTTAGAGGTCAGTGCTTCAGATTCAGGAGAACAAGAAATGGATGAGGGAACGGAGGCAGA
>JACEFZ010008634.1:0-10231 GCA_014155875.1 Cepaea nemoralis
TCCTTCTCTTCTATACTACAATTTTTTAAACTACTACTACAAACTTTTTTTTTTATTTACTATTTTTTTTAAACTAAACTACTACTACTACCTACTACTACTACTATTACTACTACTACTACTACTACTACTACTACTACTACTACTAGTACTGCTGCTGCTACTACTACTACTACTACTACTACTACTACTACTACTACTACTACAACCACTACTACTACTGCTGCTACTACTACTACTACTACTACTACTACTACTACTACTACTACTACTACGACTACTGCTACTACTACTACTACTACTACTACTACTACTACTACTACTACTACTACTACTACTACTACTACTACTACAACTCCTGCTACGACGACTACTACTACTACTTCTGCGTTTGCTGCTACTAGTTCTACCGCTAATAATAACAATGATGATGAGGGGGCTGGTGGTGATACTGATGATGATAATAAGGATGATGATGATGATAATAATATATGATGGCTTCAGCGAAGGTTTGGGAATATCTCCTTAAAAAGTAGTCTTCCTTGAAGAAGGCTTGGAAATATCATCCCTAAACACTGGCTTCCCGAAACGACGGTTTTCAAATATAATCCATTGAACACTAGCCTACCATCCCGAATACTTGGAAGAACAGTCTCGAAGCAGGAACCTACTATGGATCTATAATGTGTTAAGACATCACTTTAAAGTCAGTCTTTCTTTCTTAGCGGGAGACGAGCTCATACATCGAACTCTCCTCCGATGGCGCTCATGACATTATCAGCTTTAACAGTTCAGACACAAAAAGCTCAAGAACACTTATACACATCATAAGGCGCAGCCGGCATGCAGTGCTGGAGCCATATTTGTATAGATTTATCTCACTGGGTGGGCGAAGTGGTCAGTATCACGCAGGCCGCCTTTACTTCCCAATATTTTCCTGGTACTCATTTCAGGCTGGGTCAATCAGAAGCTGAATTACAAGCCCACATGAATAGTCTAAACGAAATACGTAGGGAACATGATATGACAATTAGCACAAGTAAAACAGAGGTAATGACTATAACTAAAGAAGGAAAAACAACAACAATTCACCTAACGACGTACACCCCCTGAAACAAAAAGTTTCAAGTACCCAGGAAGTATAATATCATCAAATGGCAAATCAGAATACGAGATCGAAAATAGATGCAGTAAGGCGCTTATTGGACGAAAAGCACCAATACTGAAAAAAAAAAACATATGTCAATAGTTACTAAGAACGCACTGTACAACACAATCTTCCTATCAACTCTATGCTACCAAATGCCAAACCAAATATTGCTTGGATAGCAAATCCATTATGTGGAAAGTCCAAATCGAAAGCTCGCTGTGTGGGCTTCATAAAAGGTGGAAAAGTGTCCTAGTGGCACGAAATGGAATATTGCTTGATAGCAAATCCATTACGTGGAAAGTCCGAATCAAAAGCCCATTGTGTGGGCTTCATAAAAGGTGGAAAAGTGTCCTAGTGGCATGAAATGGAATATTGCTTGGATAGCAAATCCATTACGTGGAAAGTCCGAATCGAAAGCTCACTGTGTGGATGTCATCTGCAGACTGCATACTTCTGGTTTCCGGAAGAACAGCCTATGGTGAACGGAAGGCCCAATATACGGAAGTGAGGCTAAGCAGCCATGTGCAGGACGTGACGATTCCTTGGGTGAGCCCAGTACCAGAGCGCTATGTATCGGCTCTGCAAGTATGGAAGCCTCCTTGGATGGCGGGGAATGCCCATGGTCTGCCCCTGCCTTCCCTTGAGGGCTGACCAGGATCTTTGGCTGTTCTATATGGACCAGCTGGGATGGGGGATAACACCACAACAGTGAGAGTCAAACGTCCTAAGAAACCCCCGGGAAGGCTAACCCGGTCAACAAATGCCCGCAGAAGTCGGATGTGTCGGCCTAACGGCGCAAGAACGCAGCTCTGCTGTAAACAGGCACAACGCAATCACATCCGAAAAAAAACTCCGGATGAACGAAGAAGAAGAAGAAATGCCAAACCTGGACAATGACAGAAAAAGAGAAAGGAAAAATCACACAACAGAAATGAGATCCCTGAGAAGAATACTCAATGTATCAAGAAGAGATAAGATCAGAAATGAAGAAATCAGGACTAAAATTCAGGTTATAGCAGCGCTAGATTTTATTAGAAAGTCAAATTGTTTGGCCATGTAACTAGGTTACCAGCTAACAGTATACCACAACAAGCAATGATGTACAGACCAGATCGAAGTAGAGGAAGAGGCCGACCACGTAAACGATGGACGGAGGGAATAGCAGAATAGGAGGGAATATCGATACATGAAGCCCATAAGCGGGAATTCTCCCGCTGTTTATACTTCACCTCGACACCGCAAGGTACCAGAGGAACATGATAAGATGATGGATGAGATGAGAATCAGAGAGCCCATGTCAATATTTTTAAATATCCGAATCAGATTTCGCTGTGGACGACACCATGACCATCGGTTAAACAGGCGGATGTCTAGCCACTACACCACTGAGGCTCAATATCAGCTTTCCCTTCTAACAATTACATTAACGCCTGCCGAAGGCTTGGCAAATGTAGCCTCAAATTCTGGCTTCCTGTCATGAAAATATCAGACCTAAAGACTGGCCTCCGGCCATGAACGCTTGCTCATATCAGCCTTAAATACGGGTCTCCTGAGAAGAATTATGTATATACTCGCCTAAGTCGTTTCCTGCCAAGAATGATGTAACTATTAGCCTTAACTACTAGTTTCCTGCTAAGAATGATGTAACTATTAGCCTTAAATACTGGTTTCTTGTTGGAAATAATATAAACAGTAGCCTTAAATACTTTTCTCCGACGATCAATGCCTGGAAATATCAGCCCTAAATACTTTGCTTCCGTCATGAAAATTTTTACATATCAGTCTGAAATACTTGACTATGTACATGTTAGCTTTAAATACGAGTTTGGGAAATATCAGACCTAAATACTTGTCTTATAAATATCAGCCCTAAATACTTGTCTTAAAATATCAGCCCTAAGTATTTGGATTGTAAATATAACTCTTAAATACTAAAATATGTGTCTTGTAAATATCAGTCCTAAATATTTGCTGGGAAATATCACCGTAAATATTTACTGGAAAATAGCAGCCCTAAATACTAAATTTTGACTGTCTACGTCTAATGGCCGGTCTCCCTGGCCTAGATATTAACGTCTTTCTCCGTAATCCTGTATATTCTCGTGAGTAAAGTAACCTGCACGAGAATCGGTAGCGGTTCTCGCCGCGTTGGTAACTTACGAGGGTATGTGAGCCGGGCGCTCAAAAAGCAATAGCAAACTACTGAGCGTAGTCTTGACTAGTACATCAACAGCAGCTGAAAAGTGCTGATGTTGACTGCAACGTCCTGTAAGGGATGCACACAAAAAAAAAAAAATAAGTCTAATGTCTCTAATCGTAAACTGATTAGACAGTCACGTTTTTTTTGGGCATGTTATGAGAAGAAATGAATTGGAAAACTTGATGACAACTGGCAAGATCGAAGGGAAGAGACCAAGGGGATGACCGAGAAGTAAATACCTGGATGGCTTGACCACGTGGCATGGTAGAGACAGAAACACGGAGCTAATCCACGACTCTGCTGATCGAGTGAGATGCCAAAACATGACCGCCCACGCTTATCGGCATGGCACATGATGATGGATGAAAATACTTACTGAAAGATACCAACCCTAAGTATTTGTTGGACAATATCAGCCCTACATACTTACTGGAAAATATCAACCCTAAATACTTACTGGAAAATATCAGTCCTCAATACTTACTGGAAAATACCTGATCTAAAAACGTGTCTTGAAATATCACCCTAAATACGTGTATTGAAATATGAGTCCTAAATACTTGCTGGGAAGTATCAGTCCTAAATACTTGTCTTGGAGATTCCAGTCCTAAATACTTGCTGGGAAGTATCAGTCCTAAATACTTGTCTTGGAGATTCCAGTCCTAAATACTTGCTGGGAAGTATCAGTCCTAAATACTTGTCTTGGAGATTCCCAGTCCTAAATACTTGCTGAGAAGTATCAGTCCTAAATACTTGTCTTGGAGATTCCGCCCTAAATACTTGCTGGGAAGTATCAGTCCTAAATACTTGTCTTGGAGATTCCAGTCCTAAATACTTGCTGGGAAGTAGCAGTCCTAAATACTTGTCTTGGAGATTCCAGCCCTAAATACTTGCTGGGAATTACCAGCCCTAGATACGTGTCTTGTAAATATCGGGCTTAAATATTTGCCTTGGAAATATCAGCTCTAAATACTTGCTTGATTGAGGGGCTACTGCGTCCTAATCACGTTCATCTGGTACCCGGGCTCATCTCCAGCAAAAGGCTGTGAAATTTTCTAAGAACCTTTTGTATCCAATGCTATCATCCACATTTCCCTCAGATCTCTTGGAAGTGAGATCGGATACCTTGTCTGTTCAGGGTAGGCCGAAAAACAGAAGATCTCGTTATCAAAGTTCTGCACGCTAAAATCCAACGGCAGTTGGAAATGGCAAAGAGGAGGCGGTAAGCCACTTCCCTGGCAAAATTGATAGGAAAGAAAACCTAGTTATGGGTAGATAGAAACCCGTTACCTTGGATAGAATTTGTCTAGAGAAGTGGTTCTCAACCGGTGGGGGAATCCCCCCCCCCCCCACAGGGAGGAATTTTAGGGTTTCCGGGGGAGGGGGGGAGGGGGGGGGGGGGGTAAGATTATTTCAAGATCGTGTTAATACAAGAACCGATTACTTGATATTGTTTTTCTCTCCATACTTTAAGGTTCTGTTCTTCTCACCTTCTGAAATTCGTTTTATAATATAAGTAGACCCTTAAATCAAGTTTTATATAGACGTCTAGATTTTTCTAGTGTGTGTTATTAAATTTAGCTTCCATTTTTACGTATACTGTGTAGGGGCGGGAGAATTTATAGGAGGATATACGAAAGGGGGGAATGACATTCTGAAGATATGGTGAAGGGGTGTATGGGACAAAATAGGTTGAGAACCACTGATCTAGAGGAAGCAGAGCATACTCAGATGCATGCCCAAGTAGGGCACACTGATCTCTGAGATACATAACCAGGTGCGACGCTCTCCCCTCGAAAAAGGAACACCGCAGAACAGTGTTTCTCAAACCGGTGGAGAATTCTCCCCCCCCCCTCAGGGGGAATTTTAGGGTTTCCAGGGGGGGGGGGAGGGAATGAAGACCATTTCAAGATCGCGTTAATACAAGAACTGATTACTTGATATTGTTCTTCCCTTCAAACTTTACAGTTATGTACGTCTCATCCTTCTAAAATTCATTTTATAAAGTAAGTAGACCCACAAATCATGTTTTATGCGGATGGCTAGACTTGTTTTAGTATATGCTATTCAATTTACCTTCCATTTTTACGTATACTGTGTAGGGGGTGGGGGATTTTTAGATAGGAAATATGAAAGGGGGGGGGGGGAATGATGTTCTGAAAATACGGTGAAGGGGGCACGGGCCAAATTTTTGATAGGAAGGGGGGGGGGGGGGGAATGACGTTCTGAAAATATGGTGAAGGGTGGCACGGGGCCAAAAACAAGGTTAAGATCACTGCTTAGAAGAATATTTCCCTTCTCTAAGGCCCAACACTAAAAACTTGCCTCCGGAACAATAAAAGAAACGAAGCTGACTGTAAAAGGCAGCCATTTTCTATCACTGGGCTCTTCTTCTGAACTTGGTGAAGAATTCTGCTGATCCCGAAGGTATGCCAAATTGTAATGTATGGTAATTTGCTATGAGTGCTAGTTCAAAATGATCAAAGGACGGCGACGAGTGAAAGCACCTGGCAGCGAAAGTACTGTATATACATGCCAAGTGGTAAGTAGTAATTGATGTATGAATCTACCTGTCCTAGTTGTTCCTCTTCTTCACCCTCCTCCATTGATATTTTCCCAGGTGAACACAATTCCTGGAAAAAACAGACAGACAGACAGACAGACAGACAGACAGACAGACAGACAGACAGACGGACGGGCGACGGACAGACAGACAGACAGACAGACAGACAGACAGACAGACAGACAGACGACAGACAGACAAATGATAGATAGAAAAGATAGATAGATAGATAGATTGTAGATTTTAGATAGATAGATAATAGATAGATAATAGATAGATAGATAGATAGATAGAAAAGATACATAGATAGATAGATAGATAGATAGATAGATAGATAGATAATACTAAAAAGGAGTGCAACGTCTCTCTATGTGAAGATCTACTTACTATACAGCTGCAGCCGACTAAAACAAACTCTTGTAAATTTTTATTCAGGAAAAAGTTTTGTCCGTCGGCTAAACGTTTCATGTACGACGGTAACTAGCACGCGATTGCAGTTTTCCAAACATGTCAAAAAACAAATTTGCAAGTTTCCTAAACTTGCGCGCTGTGTCTTCCTTTCTCCAGCCACTGGAAACCCGCAGACGTTAGGTAGGTGCTCATGATGGGGAAAATTGGGAGGGCGTTCTGTGGGAAAGATGGCAATCAGAAGGTGGCAAGAACCGAAATGATGCAGTCAACATCGGCAAGAAATAAAGCGATGATTGGAATAATTATTTAGATAAAACATCTAGGCGGTCGTATTTGTGCTGCACGCTTCTGTGAGTGCCTAGAATAAAGAGGTTAATAAAAAAAGGGACGGGAAGTGGCAAGAGATAACGACACATACTTACATACATACAATACAATTCTGCCACGTTACAGGAATGAAAGGTTTCTCAGGAACACTGTACAAGAACTTCACTGTGTAAATAAGATTAATGTAATTTTTTTTTTTTTTTAAATTCGACTTGACTGTAATTTTAGCTTTGGCATATTCTGCTGCTTTCGAATGACAATAATGTGTGAGATTCACTGACATAATATCATCATCATCATTTTCCACTTTTGCAGTTAAGATCCGTGGGGAGGAATAGTTGACGTTCCGGTGCCCTTTAAAGTGTCATTCTGCATGATTGTATAGTATGTTTGAGTCACATTCACTACCACCCCTGGGTTGTAGTTGTTATGCCTTTTTTTAAATACACTATAACAAACTATCGTCTGTCAAGACGGGAGGGTGCCAAAGAATGATTGCCGTGTCATATCAACTATACACACGATGCAAATTTTCACACAGCAAAACACACACACACACACACACACACACACACACCCCCACACATGTGATATAATGAAAAACTAATGACTACACTAAGCATATGATGACGATAATAAGGAGCGGGAGGGGAGGGGGGGGGGGGGTTTATATAGCTACGACTAGGGTGATAATTATGAAGTAGAAAACTCAGACGAGCGAACGAGTAAGATTTCTAAACTATACACATTTTAAACACCTATTACTCATTTCCTGCCGTCAATAACTTCATTGGCTCGGCATTTTAAGCTTGTACCAGCAACTCTGAACATAGTCCAGGCCCGGAAGTGTAGCAAGACACAACAATACAACATTTCAACAAAGTCTCCTCACTTTAATTTCCGAAATCGGTGGCCTCATAATTAACTCAGGCACATTCCCCGACATGTTATCATACCACAATTCATACCCACAACGGAAGCATACTTAATTTCCCTCTCTCCTCCCCCCCCGCTCTGCTGTAAATACGTTAGTGGCAAGTGGCATCAGGGAAGAACACTTGTTACTTCTTGTTCACTCGAACGCCTCGAAACACGATATGAAAGCTCGGCTGGAGAGAGACACCCGGGGTCGTAGGGCCCCCCCTAAAAAACGTAAGGAAGGTAAAGGGCCGAAACATTCCAGAAAGGGGGAAATTCTGACGATCAGAAGTCTTCTGTAGTGCTTGCTTCGCGGAGGGTTGTTATCACTTTATGTAACCACTGTCTCACAAAAAGACAGTAAATATTTGTGTTGATCAAAAATTTTAAAATGCCATTATGTTTTTTTCTTCTTGTCATCGATATTTTAACAATTTCGATGTAGATAAGTAGTTGACACACGGCAACAATGCTGTATCCAACTTTGCTGTATCCTACTGCGAATGTTGTTTGAGGTTTTTTAGTTTTATAACAGTGTAGTGGCTAGACGCTCGCCTGCTGCACCAGCATGAAGCCCATATACGGGCACTGTCCCGCAGTTTATACTTCACCTGGACACCGCAAGGTACAAGAGGTACATGATGAGATGAGTAAAAAGGACACAGGCGGAGCTTATGGGGTAGCTAAGCACAGGAGAGTTGGAATGAGTTGGTTTAGGGCCTATACTTCTACGAGGGATAAAGTGTGAAAGAAGAAGATCACTCATGGCGTTTCGCTTGGTAAAATAAAACTAGCTGACCCCTCAATACAACCGTTTGACTTTAGACATCTTTATATAAATTGAAAAATGCACAAAGAAATTAATGAATGTCTGTAATTCGACTTTGGGTGGGAAAACTGTGGAGCATCCAGGCGACCTTCGGCTGATTCATTGTGACAACTTATCTCTCTGTTTAGACTGATGAGCAGAGGGAATAGATTGTTGAAGAGAAGAAGAAGAAGAAGAAGAAGAGAAGAAGAAGAAGAAGAAGAAGAAGAAGAAGAAGAAGAAGAAGAAGAAGAAGAAGAAGAAGAAGAAGAAAGAATAATAATAATAGAGGCGAAAAAGAAGTCGACGATAAAGAAGAAGATCGAAGAAGAATAGCAGGAAGCGGAAGAGGGAGAAGAGTCGACGAAAACGAAGAAGAAGACAAAGACGATGATGGTAAAGTAAAGATGAAGAAGAAGAGGCCAGAAGAAATATTTTTTTTTTTTTTAAAGAACAAGATAACTTTCTAAGATATATCATCAGCCACAAAAGCTGAGCTGAATGTACGAAACCCATAAAGCAAAAGTATACCAAGGATCTGACAGCGCTTTATGTATGTAGTGAAGGCGGGAGACCTTTGTAGGCAGTCGTAAAACCACAAGCAAGGGGCGTAATCTGCAGGCGGTGGTTGCAGCGGAATATCTACCCAATCTTAATGGCTTCACACTCAATAACAGCCAAGGAATAAACAATTAGAAAGATAAACTATCTGTGCTATGTATATAGTTTTGTTTGTCTTTTCTAAAACATAAAAACGTGAAATACATATACTTGCGATCCAATCCGATCCAACTTAAAACAAAACAACAAGAAATAATTTCACCTCATTCAACATCCTTTCTCAGACTTGGCTATAACCGAGGTGGTTCCGCAATTTTGATTCCAGCATAGTGCAAGGCTTGATGAGTACAATGTATTTGCGTATAAACGGCATGCACGTAACTGGCAACAATATACTTACGTCTAAACTGCTTGCGCGTATACTGGCAACAATATACTTACGTCTAAACTGCTTGCGCGTATACTGGCAACAATATACTTACGTCTAAACTGCTTGCGCGTATACTGGCAACAATATACTTACGTCAAAACTGCTTGCGCATATACTGGCAACAATATACTTACGTCTAAACTGCGTGCACGTATACTGGCAACAATATACTTACGTCTAAACTGCTTGCACATATACACATGTACTGGCAACAATATACTTACGTATAAGCGGCTGACACGTAACATGCAACAATGTACTTAGTCTAAACTACTTGCGCGTATACTGGCAACAAATGTTTTACGTCTAAATGGCCTGCACGTTTCTGCAACAAATGTTTTTACGTCAAATGGCCTGCACGTGTACTGGCAACAAATGTTTTTACGTCTAAATGGCCTGCACGTATACTGGCAACAATGTTTTTACGTCTAAATGGCCTGCACGTATACTGGCAACAAATGTTTTTTACGTCTAAAAGGCCTGCACGTATACTGGCAACAAATGTTTTTACGTCTAAATGGCCTGCGCGTATACTGGCAACAAATGTTTTACGTCTAAATGGCCTGCACGTATTGTAAACATGTTTTTAGTCTAAACTGCTTGCACGATACACATACACTGGCAACATTGTACTTGCGTATAAACGGCACGCTCGTATACTGACCCCATAGACAGTTTTATATGGATTTTTAATGGTGCAAAAAATATCACACACATACACAACATACACACTCACACACATAAATTTTACATACCCAAAAAGTAAACGGGGGAAAAGGGTTCTGCCCCTTTCCCTTTTACGAAAACGGGGCCAGTAACCGGTTATGAATGAACCTCTACCCTGCTATCAGCGCACTAGAAAA
>JACEFZ010008635.1:0-20000 GCA_014155875.1 Cepaea nemoralis
GGATATCGCCGGGTTCATAGCTTTTCCCAAAAAAAAAATAATTGGGGCTAGAAGCTTATAACAAATTTATCTTGGATATGTTATAGCGAATAATGGCAGAAGTAAAAATAAATCAATGAGAGAATATGAATCGGTAAAAAACATATATTTAGTAACAACGATCGTATTCCAAAGAAACAATAAAAAATAATTAGAAAAGCTGAAAATGAAAAGAGAGCTGTGATACAAATAAACACGTCAGATGTGTTTGCCACATTAAAAGACATTTAACGTGCTCGCGCTTAAACTTCCAGTGCGCTGACAATGGGGTAAAGTGGATTCGTTCCTCACACGGGTCAGTGGGACTGACGTTGACGTCTCGTTCATAAAGTAATGACAAACTGCTGAGCGTAAAATTGCCTTGAAAACTAACACGGCGTTGATCACAAGGACATGCAACAATTTAGATACACGAATATACTTATTTGCTGGTCTCCATGGCCAAGGGCTTACAAACGCGGTTTGTAATCCCGCTTACCGGCGTTCGAAACACAACTGTGCTCGATTTGGCAGTCGACCGCGTTGCGCTGGGTTTTAACGCAAATAGTATGGGAGCCGGTCGTTCAGAAAGCAATGGCTTACTACTGAACGTAAACTTGCCAAGACATCAACAACAGCAGTAAAATGCTGGTGTTGACAGCGATGTCCTGTACAGAAGATATGATAATTATTAAGAAAAATAATTATTTATACTCACCTGAATGTAATCCTATTCTAAGCTGTAATTTGTGTTCTGGCTTATGAGGCACCTCAAATCTGGCCACTTCCCGTAACATTTGAAGAGCCAGCCTGGCAATATGCAAGACGTGGTCCTTGCCATTCCTGAGCGGCAGACCGGATACCACCATGTATGCGTCACCGATTGTCTCGACCTGAACACACGGGACACGTTATCATCCGTTAGATATTAATATAACCTCACTAGTGAAACTAAGCTGGACTCCCTGGCGTAGGTGTTAAGGACGTTGTTCGTAATCCCGTATACTCTCGTACGAAACGCATCTGCGCGACATTCGGCAGCGGATCGCGTGGCGTTGGTTACTGAGCAGCAAAGCTGAGTGGCTGAGCAGCAAAGCTGATGAAATTCAGGGCTTTGCTGACAGATACGATATGAAAAACTTCTACGACTCACTGAAAGCGGTCTATGGTCCTTCATCACCAGGTATAGTTCCCCTCCTCAGTGCAGACGGGGGAACATTGGTCACCGATAAGAAAGAAATCCTCCAACGCTGGGCAGAGCATTTCAGCAAAATCTTAAATGCAACTTCCTTCTTCGATGATGAAACCATCAATTGCCTTCCTCAAGTTCCCACCAATGAGACTCTTGATGACCTGCCAACCATAGTGGAAATAAACAAAGCCATCCAGCAACTCTCCAGCGGCAAGGCACCTGGTCCTGACTCCATCCCAGCAGAGATATACAAGGCAGGTGGGCCGGTCCTAACAGAGCAGCTTCACCGAGTATTCACAAACATATGGATGAACGAGACCATGCCACAAGATTTTAAGGACGCGTCAATAGTCCACCTTTACAAACGTAAAGGAAACCGCCAATCCTGTGACAACCACCGAGGCATCTCCTTGCTTTCAATTGCAGGGAAGATACTCGCCAGAATTCTTCTCAATCGCCTCACGGCCCATCTCGATCAAGGTCTTCTTCCTGAGAGTCAATGTGGCTTCAGAAAAGAACGTGGAACTGTTGACATGATTTTCGCTGCAAGGCAGCTGCAAGAGAAATGTCAGGAACAGAACTGCGAAATGTTCTCCACTTTCATTGACCTTACCAAGGCTTTTGATACAGTCAGCAGAGAAGGACTGTGGAAGATTATGGCAAAGTATGGCTGTCCACGAAAGTTTGTCCAAATAGTGCGGCTATTTCATGACGGCATGCAGGCAAGAGTACAGGAAAATGGTGAGCTGTCTGAACCCTTTCCTGTCACCAATGGAGTGAAGCAAGGATGTGTCCTGGCACCAACACTGTTCAGCCTCATGTTTTCAGCCATGTTGATGAATGCCTTCGAGAACGACGACATTGGAATAGACATCAACTACCGTATGGATGGAAAGTTATTCAATCTCAGAAGGCTGAAAGCTAAAACCAAAATTGACAGTGGCACCGTCAGAGAGCTCCTGTTTGCTGATGATTGCGCTCTATACGCCAACTCAGAGGCGGACATGCAACATAATGTTTCAGCTTTCTCACATGCCTGTGCCAACTTTGGGCTCAATATCAACTTGGAGAAGACTGTAGTTATGTACCAGCCAGCTCCAGGGAATAATCACACTGTGCCGAATATCAAAGTGAATGATCATAGACTAAGTGTTGTGGACAAATTTACCTATCTTGGCAGCACCGTGTCACAAGCTGCCACAATCGATGACGAAGTGAATGCAAGAATCTCCAAGGCCAGTGCAGCCTTTGGCAGACTGTACAAGAATGTATGGGACAGAACTGGAATAAGCCTGCAAACAAAGCTAAAAGTCTACAAAGCAGTTGTATTATCCACACTGCTATATGCTTGTGAAACCTGGACTGTTTATCAGCGACACGCTAGGAAATTAAACCACTTCCACACAGTCTGCCTAAGGAAGCTACTGAAGATTAAATGGCAAGACAAGATTCCAGACACTGAAGTCCTAGAAAGAGCATCCATACCCAGTATCCACACTCTACTGATGAAGAATCAGATTCGCTGGGCTGGTCACTTGACTCGCATGCCAGATCACAGGCTCCCTAAACGAATTTTTTACAGCGAACTGCGTTGTGGTAAACGCTCCCAAGGTGGCCAGAGGAAACGTTTTAAAGACACTCTGAAAATTTCACTGAATGCTTTTGGAATTCATCATGACACCTGGGAGGCTGCAGCCAGAGACCGAAATTCGTGGCGTGCATCATTGCGCAAAGGTGCAGTTATATGTGAGGCAACCAGGACTGCAAGTGCTGTGAAGAAAAGGCAGGGCAGAAAAACCACTGCAGGAAATCCTCCTCCAGAGACGTCAAGCATTCTTTGTCCACATTGTCAAAGAACATTTCGAGCCAAAATAGGCCTTATCAGCCATCTTAGAACCCACGGCTCCACACCTTCAACCCCACTGGATGAAATGAATGGTCATCATCATTCTTGATGGACAAACAACAACAACAACAACACTTACGAGGGTATGTGAGCCGGTCGTTCAGAAAACAATAGCAAACTACTGAACGTAAAAATTGCCAAGACATCAATAGCAGCTGACAAATGCTGCTGTTGACTGCAATGTTGAATGCAATGACTGCAAAAAATAAAAGGATATGCGGAAAAAAAAGTGAATCTAAAGAGTATGTCAGCGTGTTGGGGAATAGAGACAGGACATATACAGGACAATAGAGATATCAGAGACAGGACATATACATTACAATAGAGATATCAGAAACAGGACAGGAGATATGACAATAGATATGTTACAGACAGGACAATAGAGATGCCATAGACGTGATATAGACGGGACAACAAGATCCAGTTATAAACAGGACACAAGGTTATAAACAGAACACAGGGACATAGACGGGACTACGTCCTTGATTGACAGGACAACTTTGCACTTAAGGACCTGAGACAACAAGACCGGACAGCAGTACGGCGTGACTACTGATACAGCGCGACTATCCCGGGACATACGGGGTCAAGCACCACGTGACCAGCAGGCCCAACACGAGAAGGCTTCAGACTGGGACTGGACACGTTAGAGGAAAGACGCATGTGTTCGAGGAGCGAGTGTATTGATTGCGGGAGTGAGAGCTAGTCTTGCCGAGCTAAGATTGTGTATTGAGTGCGGGGTTTTTGTGATTGCTTGACTGCTATGGCTGAGTATTAATTAGCATTGATGTATATAAAAGTGATGTGATGAATTAACTGCCACATGTGAATTGTGATATAATGCACGCATCTTGTTGATATTGCTGTTATGCATAAATAAATAGGTATTAACCCACATGCGACGTTTGATATCTTTGAATGCATGTGAAGAAACTCATTGTAGCGTGTAGAATGTCGAACTAAGGGTGCCTGTGCTTTGTCTGAGACGCTGACAGAGTCTATTTATTTAACACGTTTATTGCGTGTTGACAGATTCTGTGCCAAACAAAAAGTAGGTTTCGATTAAACAAAAATGGATGGCGGGATATAGGAAGTAGAGGTGTGTCACAGCTATGACTTAAAAGTTGTTAATGTGGTAGCAGACTTGTTGTATTATATATCAAATTAAAAGGGGTTGTATAGGGGAAACAAACTACTATATTGATATTTTAACTATAGTTTGATTTATAAGCATATGGCAGTTATTATAAGTTTGAATAAGACGATTTCTCACCACATGGCACTTAAATAGTTAAAAGATGTTCCATTCTGTATTGTACATTTTATTACATGTGTTCTGGGTATTCAGTCATTTTTAAACTTTTACCTTTTTAACCTTTGGTGGAAAATATAAAAATGCTGACCTTGTAGACATCAAAGTTCTCAACGGCCGCGTCGAATCTGGAGTATAGTGCGTTCAGAAGCACCACCACCTTTAGAGTTAAAATAACATTCAGATAAGCAGCACAATCTTCAGGTTTCAAACATACATATGTGGCCAATAACATACAGAGAAGCTACACAAGGTTCGGATTTCAAACATATGGTATATGGGCAATAGCATACAGACAAGCTACACAAACTTCAGATCTCAAACATAGATATGTGGTTAATAACCATATGTATATATATGATAATATGTATATATATATAAAAATATGTATATATATATGATAAATAAATGTGTGTATATATATATATATATATATATATATATATATATATATATATATATATATATATATATATATATATATATATATATATATATATATATGATAAATAACATACAGATGCTACATATGCTGCAGATTTCAAACATAGACATGTTGTAAATAATGATGGTGTTGGATTCTAACAAGATGGCCAAACCATTTGATCTTCTACTTTCAATAAATGTAGAACAAGATTTTGATCCCACATCATTTTCTACTCGGTCTCAGATAGTTAGGTTGGCAGCTCTCCTCAAGCATCTTGTCTCACGGGTGTTGATTTAACGTAAGTGTGATGCTGATACTGCCCATGTTTGACACTGGTAGCGTAGGGTTGGTGTGAACATGTTGATTTAAGGGAGTCTTGGAGTTCGAACTTTGTACAAAGCTTTCAGCAGGAAACACCAGATGCAATGTAGCCAGTCCGCTTGCCTTTTAGAATGCTGGTTTAATATAAAATGCTGAGACCAAAAATATAAACGAGGGTGTGTAGTTGGTCATATGTCGAAGTACACTTGATCCTGCAATGAGGCACTGTCGTCATTTGTAGGTTACAGGTTCGAATCCCGGTCGGTAACTATAGCCTTCAATTTTTATGTTGTCTTGTGTGCATCTAGTTCTACTTCTTGTTTCTAATTCTACTAGCGCTAAACAATACGCGCGCGCGTGTGTGTGTGTGTGTTTATGAACTGTCTAAGTGGCCCCAAAGGGTTCCCCAGTTGATATTTCTGTGTAAAGAGGAATAACAACACTCACTGGTTGCAGCAGTGAATACAATCAAATGTGCTTTAGTCAGATTGGAAGTAAGAATAGTCGTATGGTGCGGTGGTTGGTACAGAGCGATGTAGGAGCTCAACAATCACCTATTTACAAGTTCATTTGGGGGAGACATTTCGGGATTGGTGGCAGTAAAACGAGCGTACTGCTGCAGGTCAAAAACGTATCAGTGGATAACCAATCAACAACACAATCTTCCTAATAACTCTATGCTACCAATGCCAAAACTGGAGAATGACAGAAAAATTGAAAAGAAAAATTACAACAACGGAAATGATATTCCTGAGTAGAATACTCAATGTATCAAGGAGAGAGAACGTCAGAAATGATGGGGGTGGGGGTTGTTGGAGAGAAGAGGTAACATCAGCGCTAGATTTTATTAGAATATAGCAAGTAAAATGGTTCGGCCACATAACCAGATTACCAACTGACAACAAGCAATGCTTTCCAGACCAAATGGAACAAGAAGAAGAGGCCGACCATGTAAACGATGGAGAGATTACATGGGAATCTCGACATATGAAGCTCATAAACGGGTACTCTCCCGCTATTTATGCATCGCCTTGACCCAACAAGGAACACGATGAAATGAGATGACGGTTCAGATCGACTTTTAACAGAAAATCCCACCCCATGTCAACATACAGATGACCAGAAATGGTTTGAAGAAATAATACAACGGAGTACGAGCCATACATTCTACTTCACCTAGACTCACAGAGGCTCTGCAAGCGGTACGCTGGTGGCATACTAAATGATACGTACAAATTGCTCGTCTTTTGCAGGAAGTTGCACTCACCCCCAGCTCCTATTGGCTGATTGTTAATTACTAGGCAGTTTTACGTTCATTGTTTTTCATTTAATTTCTGAGCGAGGATTCAACATTTAAATCTAATTGACCGGTGTGTTAGATGAACCCACTACTACACCGTCAGCGCACAGTAAACTTAAGATAGAGCGCATTAAACCTCTCAACCACGTCGATCTCTACTACAAGATCGTGTTCATGAAAGTAGTGCGAATTCAGACAATACAGGCGATGAGCAGTAATGTAACTCAAGCTCCTTCTTTCTCACCAGGAAGAAACATGAGCACAGGGGAATGAAACACACTGGTAAAGATCAGCTTTACAAGAATCATTTACAACAATTATAAAAACAACAACAACAAAGCGCACTTGTGGATTTAAAAGAAAAATATTTATCAACAAATGAATGCAAACGACGACAAGAAATATTTCCATGAAATGCATATTACAGTGCACACCGCTTCAGGCGATCTCGGATGTGGCGCATTTCTATTGTGAAGAACAATCTTGTATTGTACGTCGTAAATGCATTACTATATGCTTGAATTCTTATAAGAGGATTTCTGATAAGAAGAACTTGGGTCCCAGGTGAGTCTGCTTTATCAAGTCTGTATTGTATACATCAGGTGTTTACACGACATGATAACCTAGACTTCAGACTTGTGGCTTCCTATAGGAGAGTTCTGTCATGTTTGTTTCTATTTAAAACTACCAGGTCAGTTATTTTATGAGTGTATGTTTATAGTTCGTAGTTACCATGACCTGGTTGTCTCTGGTTAGACGGGCCTGCGTGCCCAATTCTTAACCCTTTCAAAATAAAGTTTTGTTGTTGTTGTTGTTGGCATCGTGTTTTGTTGGTAGTGTACTTTGAACTGGCGGTTCCTAGCTAAATACTCGTTAAGAGAAATAACGGCTGACGCAGGAAAGGTCAATATACTTCATGTCAATTTAAATGTGTTGATGTTTAAATGTTTATTGTTATTATTTCCCCACTGATTTCTGTTAATCGGGCTTGCGTTCGTTGTAAGGTAAGTACACGGTTCCTGTGTTTGTTTTCTCTCTCCGTTTCTCGCTTAGTCACACACACTTAACTGTTTTCATTGTATATCAATTCTAGAAAAGTCTTGCTTCACATATGTCCTGCTTCTTAAAGCCACACCGAGCAGACCCAATCTCTCCATCTCCAATCAACAAAATCTTATAATCCCCCAACGCAGTAGACTTAACAACTGGACAATATTCGAGGCTACAGTTGACCCACTGACCTCCATGGGAGAGCTCATTGCAGACAGCGAGGTGAAGCCAACGATGTCCGAGAAGTAGAGGGAAACCATCTCATAGCTCTCAGGGTCCACTGGCTGACCTTGTTTGAGCTTTTCAGACACAGACCTGAAAGAAAGTTTCGGCTTTAACAATATCTGCTCAAGGTAATAGTTTTTCCCCAGTCATAAATATCAGGGGTAGTGAATGTGACTGGAACCTGGTGCCTTGACAGACGATAGGTTATTACATTGTACTTCAAAAACGGCAACATACCTCTCCACATCACAAAGCCTGGGCTGAATAGTAGAAAACATGTGTTGCCCATGCAGCATGGACCTATACACCTGGAACAAGACAAGCTGCAGAAGCTGCCGGGTCAGCAAAACAATGCTCTTGCTGTCCGCCTGTCGGAGCTTCGATCATAGACCAGTTGTCGACCATGGTTTAGGGCCTGGTCTGCTTTGCCGTGGCATTTAGTCTTTAGGACTGTATTTCCTGTCACTGGGATAAGTCTTGTACCCTACCAATTGAGCTCCTTCGTCTAAAGCCGTCTGCGTCATACGGTAGCCCAGCCATATCTGACTTAGACCCAACATTCGGCGTTAACAGAAAATAGTGTAGTACCGTCTACTGTCATACGGAAGCTCAGTCATATCTGACTTAGACCGACCCAACATTCGGCGCTAACAGAAAGCAAGTAGTACTGTCTACACACACACACACAACCACCCACCCACCCACACGCACACACACACACACACACACACACACACACACACATATACATATGACCGAACTACCGAATAACAGTAAATGGTACGGTACTACGCGTTTTCTGTTAGTGTTGAAGTTTGGGCGGCGTTCAGCAAATCTGACACCCTAGATTGTGCCAACGGCTTCTGGCGGAAGAGTCCAGCTGGGAGCCTACAAGCCTTATCATGGAGCAAGAAAATACAACCCAAAGACTAAATGTCATAGCAGAGCAGACCAGGCCCTAAGACTTCGTCAACAACTGGTCTGGGATCGAAGCTCCGACAGGCGGATAGTTAGAGTATTGCTTTGCTGATCCGACAGCTTCTGCAGCTTGTCTTTTTCCAGACGTACTGGCGTGAACTTTCCTCTGGAGCGAACTACGCAGGTCGAGAGAGGGATCATGCTGTAAGAGCAACACAGGTCTCTACAATTCAGCCAAAACTTTGTGTTGTAGAGATATATAACTCCATCCCCGGACTTAATTGGTCTCAGAAACGAATAAGAAATTACGAGTTATACGTCCTTGTCAGTTGGCATAGACATGGGAGATAGTAACATCTGAGTGTATATAATATTTTTAAGCATTAAGGTCCAACGATTTTTGCATTAGACTAGCTACTTAACCTTCCCAGATAAGGGGAAAATACAGACGGCCCCGTGTGAAACTTGTTCATGTTAGATCCTGCACGGATGTTGGCAACTACATAGAGTAGGCAACACGATCAGTGCCCTGGCTAAATTGTTATTAAGAAAAACCTACCCACTGGTAACTTTCTACCTTCGATGGGATCGATCCAGAGAAATAAAATCTACTCACTGGTAACTTTCCACCTTAGACGGGATCAATCCAGAGAAATAAAATCTACCCACTGGTAACTTTCCACCTTAGACGGGATCAATCCAGAGAAATAAAATCTACCCACTGGTAACTTTCCACCTTAGACGGGATCGATCTAGAGAAGTAAAACCTACCCACTGGTAGCTTTCCACCTTAGATGGGATCGATCTAGAGAAGTAAAATCTACCCACTGGTAGCTTTCTACCTTAGATGGGACCGATCCAGAGAAGTAAAATCTACCCACTGGTAGCTTTCTACCTTAGATGGGATCGATCCAGAGAAGTAAAATCTACCCACTGGTAGCTTTCCACCTTAGATGGGATCGATCCAGAGAAGTAAAATCTACCCACTGGTAACTTTCCACCTTAGATGGGATCGATCTAGAGAAGTAAAATCTACCCACTGGTAGCTTTCCACCTTAGATGGGATCGATCCAGAGAAGTAAAATCTACCCACTGGTAGCTTTCCACCTTAGATGGGATCGATCCAGAGAAGTAAAATCTACCCACTGGTAGCTTTCCACCTTAGATGGGATCGATCCAGAGAAGTAAAATCTACCCACTGGTAGCTTTCACCTTAGATGGGATCGATCCAGAGAAGTAAAATCTACCCACTGGTAGCTTTCCACCTTAGATGGGATCGATCCAGAGAAGTAAAATCTACCCACTGGTAGCTTTCCACCTTAGATGGGATCGATCCAGAGAAGTAAAATCTACCCACTGGTAGCTTTCCATCCTTAGATGGGATCGATCCAGAGAAGTAAAATCTACCCACTGGTAGCTTTCCACCTTAGATGGGATCGATCCAGAGAAGTAAAATCTACCCACTGGTAGCTTTCCACCTTAGATGGGATCGATCCAGAGAAGTAAAATCTACCCACTGGTAGCTTTCCACCTTAGATGGGATCGATCCAGAGAAGTAAAATCTACCCACGGTAGCTTTCCACCTTAGATGGGATCGATCTAGAGAAGTAAACATCTACCCACCTGGTAGCTTTCCACCTTAGATGGGATCGATCCAGAGAAGTAAAATCTACCCACTGGTAGCTTTCCACCTTAGATGGGATCGATCCAGAGAAGTAAAATCTACCCACTGGTAGCTTTCCACCTTAGATGGGATCGATCCAGAGAAGTAAAATCTACCCATTGGTAGCTTTCCACCTTAGATGGGATCGATCCAGAGAAGTAAAATCTACCCACTGGTAGCTTTCTACCTTAGATGGGATCGATCTAGAGAAGTAAAATCTACCCACTGGTAGCTTTCCACCTTAGATGGGATCGATCTAGAGAAGTAAAATCTACCCACTGGTAGCTTTCCACCTTAGATGGGATCGATCCAGAGAAGTAAAATCTACTCACTGGTAGCTTTCTACCTTAGATGGGGTTTGATCCAGAGAAGTAAAATCTACCCACTGGTAGCTTTCCACCTTAGATGGGATCGATCCAGAGAAGTAAAATCTACCACTGGTAGCTTTCCACCTTAGATGGGATCGATCCAGAGAAGTAAAATCTACCCACTGGTAGCTTTCCACCTTAGATGGGGTCGATCCAAAGAAGAAAATCTACCCATGGTAGCTTTCACCTTAGATGGGAAACGATCCAGAGAAGTAAAATCTACCCACTGGTAGCTTTCTACCTTAGATGGGATCGAACAGAGAAGTAAAATCTACCCACTGTAGCTTTCCACTTAGATGGGATCGATCCAGAGAAGTAAAATCTACCCACTGGTAGCTTTTTCACCTTAGATGGGATCGATCCAGAGAAGTAAAATCACCCACTGGTAGCTTTCCACCTTAGATGGGATCGATCCAGAGAAGTAAAATCTACCCACTGGTAGCTTTCCACCTTAGATGGGATCGATCCAGAGAAGTAAAATCTACCCACTGGTAGCTTTCCACCTTAGATGGGATCGATCCAGAGAAGTAAAATCTACCCACTGGTAGCTTTCCACCTTAGATGGGATCGATCCAGAGAAGTAAAATCTACCCACTGGTAGCTTTCCACCTTAGATGGGATCGATCTAGAGAAGTAAAATCTACCCACTGGTAGCTTTCCACCTTAGATGGGATCGATCCAGAGAAGTAAAATCTACTTCACTGGTAGCTTTCTACCTTAGATGGGATCGATCCAGAGAAATAAACCTTTGACAAATACACGCTAGCAGTTAACCACGCTGGTTCTCTGACTCACATAAGCAGATGTGACGTATTCCCATTGGAAGAAGCACGCAGAGTAAGAAGATAAAAGGATTACAGGTGACAGGCTGTAAACGTACCTGGGAAGTATTTCATCCAGCAACATCTCAGACTTCTTCTTCTCCAAGACCAGTTGCTCTGTCCTTTCTTGTACCAGGTCCTCCAGGTTACTCGTGTAGTCCTCCAGCCTGGAGAGTAGCCGGTCCACGAGGGCCACATCTTTGCCTCTATTGGGTGAGACAGTTAGTGGTAGATATATAAATGATAGGGATAAAAGACATATTCAGTGATTTAAGACATAGTAAGTGTTATAAGATATTGTCTTCGATGTACGACATAGTCAATATTATATGTATAGTCAATATCGTCTGCAATATAAGATATAATCAATATTATATCATATAGTCTGCGATGTAAGATATAGTCAATATTATATAATATATTCAATATAGTCTGCAATGTAGGATATAGTAAATATTACATGATATAGTCAATATTGTCTGTAATTTAAGATATAGCCAATAGTATATGAAATAGTCAATATTGTCTACGAAGTAAGATATAGTCAATATTATATTATATAGTCAACATTGTCTGCAATGTAAGATATAGTCAATAGTATATGAAATAGTCAATGTTGTCTGTAATGTAAGATATAATTAATATTACATGATATGCTCAATATTGTCTGCAGTATAGGATATAGTCAATATTACACAATAGTCAATAATGGCTGCAATGTAAGATAAAGTCAATATTATATTATATAATCAATAGTGTCTGCGATGTAAGATATAGTCAATATTATATGATATAGTCAATATTATCTGAGATGTAAAAAAAATAGCCAGTGTTATATAATATTGCCAATATTGTCTGCAATGTAAGATATACTCAGTAGTGTATTATATAGTCAATATTGTCTGCAATGTAAGATATAGCCAATAGTATGTGAAATAATCAGTATTGTTTTAGATGTTAGATATAGTCAGTATTACATGATATAGTCAATAATATTTGCGATGTAAGGTATAGTCAGTATTATATAATATTATCAATATAGTCTGCATTGTAAGATAAAGTTAATATTGTATGATATATTCAATATATTGTAGGACGTAGTATAGTCACGGTGGCGTAACCGGCTCCGTGGCGAAGAGTTTACGGATGCAATTCATAATCCCGCATACCGCGTTCGAAACACACCTGCTGGCGATTTGGCAGCAGACCGCATTGCATTGGCTATCTAATGAAATGGTGCTGGATGGTTAGAAAGCAACGGCAAACTACTGAACTTAAACCTTGCCATCCATCCATCCATCCATCCATCATGTGCCATGCCGGTAAGCGTGGGCGGTCATGTTTTGCCATCTCACTCGATCACCAGAGTCGTGGATCAGCTCAGTGTTTCTGTCTCGACCATGCCACGAGGCCAAGCCATCCAGGTATTTGCTTCTAGGTCTTCCTCTTGGTCTGTTCCCTTCGATCTTACCAGTTGTCACCAAGTTCTCCAATTCATGTCTTCTCATAACATGCCCAAAAAATTTTGACTGTCTGCGTCTAATATCTCTAATCAGTTTACGATCTTCATTTGTTTCTTGAAGGACATGTTCATTGGTCTTTCTGGCTGTCCATGGTATTCTGTGCATTTTCCTCAGAAACCACATTTCTACAGCCATCAGATGTTTTTCAGCTTGACTGCTCATTGTCCAAGCTTCACATCCATATACAAGAACAGGTTCAATGTAGTACCTCAACACTCTTTTTCTCGTTTCAATTGACATCTTTTTATTGGTCAGTATGTTTTTCATCTTGCTAAAGGCTACTTTTGCCATGGCGACTCTTGTTCTAATCTCTTCAAGGCATCTCCCATCAAATGTTATTACTGTTCCGAGATAATTGTACCTATTCACTTGTTGAAGAATATTCCCATTTACTTGTATATTACATTGTGGTATTTCGTTCTTCCTAGTGACGACCATAATCTGTGTCTTTTTACAATTTAATTCTAACCCTCGTCAAGGTTAATTCTAACCTTGCCAAGAGATTACAAACAGCCAAAACATGCGGGGGTTGACTGCGATGTCCTGTAAAGGATTTGCAACTAACTGGCGTAGTGATTAGTGCGTTTACCTACTAGAGGCTTTGTGAATGTTCCAACCTGTACGACTCTGGGGTCGACCCAGTCTCATAATAATGTGTTGCAGACATTTTCCCGAATTTCCCTTGAATTGTCTGGCGAGGAAAGGCTGCGAAGAATAGAAATGGCCTCCCCACCTCATATCTCGTGACCTAGAATATGTGAAGGTGTAACCTTTCGCGCCCCAATAGCAGTATGCGCTATGACATTGCATTGGCCAGTATACTGTACATCGCTACGATGTTCACGGAGCACATATATCTCTAGGGTAAATAATAATGATATTTCCTGCAGCGGGGTATTGTAAGTAACAAAGTAAAGTCAATGACACCTTCAGTTACACAGATTACATTGTAAGTAAAATGTTACGGACCCAGTCAAGTATTGAGGCGTGGTGGATATATGGTGCTAGCCCCTTGTTTCTATAGACCAACCGGCACTGGATGGCTGATGTGGTCAGTTGTCACTTTAGTTTAGAGTGGGTCGACCTGGGAATCCTGGTCAATTATCAATAATGAAAAACAAAAGAGAGGAAATCCCAAATCGACTGGAATGGAACACATTACCACCGGGGTGAACGGTAAGCTTGCTAATCACTGAGCTACCGCGGCCTCGTTGGTATACCAGGTTTTGAGGTATACGAGTAAAATATAAATTGTGAGAATATATATATATATATATATATATATATATATATATATATATATTTGCGTGTGTGTGTGTGAGTGTGTGTGTCTCTCTCTCTCTCTTTACACACACACACACACACACACAGATGTTTGCGTGTATGAGTGATGATGAGACAGGTGGAAAACCGTGACAGACAGTGATAAGATAGTAGCCAGTGTTGAGACAATAGACAGTGATAAGACAGAAGACAGTAATAAGACATACAACTGTGGTGATACAGAGAGCAGCAAAGATACAGCGGACAGTATGACTCCACTAACCCGTTCCAGGTGTTGATGATCTTGAGAACCGTGTCGAATGTCGGCCTGTCCTCCGGGGTTTCGCTCCAGCAGGTCTCCATCAGTCGTCTGTAGCTATGCGTGCACTCTGTGTCCAGCACTTCCGGCCGAAACGGCGGGCTCTCGTTGGCGCACACTCGAAGAATGATTTCTACACAACAACATGGATTTTATATGTCTTAAGGGCAGCATATAAACTGTCAATATTATATGATATAGTCAATATTGTAAGAAATGCAAGATATAGGCAATGCTGACTACGATACAAGATATAGTCAATGACTGAATGGTTAGGACATTATGCTAACATTGACATGAGCACAATCGGAGAAAGGTTCCGTGCCAGTTCAGATCATCCGCTACTTCATGTTGAACCTGTTGTAATCACGCAGCCGTCTTCAGTGGCGGACTGGTCTAAAATTATTGGTTTTTGGGACTAAAAGACCATCAACATTTAAACAAATGTGTCTGTTGTTTAAAGGTCCCACTTCATCAGGGGCACAGAAGGACGACTTCCCATCATGAAAGCCGACACCCAGGCCAGTCCGCCACTGGTAAACTTTAAATAAAGAACTCTAAACATCGGTTATAGAGTGCGGGGCCTCTAGTTCTGATCAAGAAGGTATTCCAATGACGGATAGTATGAATAAAATTTGGTGGAACTGCGGTAAAGCTGTGAAAGTGTAAACAATATAAAATGACACAAAGTGGTGCAGCTTTACATAACAGAGTTACGACACATACAGAACGTTGCGGCGGTTGGCCTTCATCAGCAAACAGACACATTCACAAACACAACATACAGTCAAGGAGAACTCCTGTGACTACATTAGAAGGTGATGACAGGACGAGAGGAACAAATGCATGGAAAAATAGAAGCAATGAAGAGAAAATGAGAATTGAAAAAAATGTTAATTGAAAAGAATTTTAGTTGAAGAAAATGTTTAATAGAAAAACCCTCTGGTCCGCAACATCGCAAGAATACAGAAAACCGGCTCATATTCACTATGGGGTGCCTAACACCACACGGCCTCAACACCCAACATAGTTTCATCTAATCGTAGTCATTTCCCCTCCCCACTCTGTTGCTTCCACACCCTCCTGATATCACCCTTTTCCGGCCTCCAATTTATCCTCTACCCTGTCCCCTATGCCATGTGTGGCGTGTCGTAGGCTCTTTTCCAATCTCTCTCTCTGTCTCTCTCTCAATCTCTCTCTCTCATTCTCCCTCAACAATCGTGCTTCTCTGTGCCTACCTATACCATGGGTGGAGTGTCGTAGGCTGTTTTCCAATCTCTCTCTCAATCTCTCTCTCTCTCTCTCTCTCTCTCTCTCTCTCTCTCTCTCTCAATCTCTCTCTCTCATTCTCTCTCAACAATCGTGCTTCTCTGTGCCTACCTATGCCAGGTGTGACGGGTCGTAGGCTCTTTTCCAATCTTCTCTCTCTCTTTCTCTCTTTCTCGGTCTCAATCTTTCTCTCTCTCTCATTCTCTCTCAACAATCGGGCTCCTCTGTGCCTACCTATGCCATGTGTGGCGTGTCGTAGGCTCTTTTCCAATCTCTCTCTCCCCCCTCTCTCTCTCTTTCTCTCTCTCAATCTCTCTCTCTCATTCAATCTCAATGATCGTGCTTCTCTGCGCCTACCTATGCCATGTGTGGCGTGTCGTAGGCTCTTTTCCAATCTCTCTCTGTCTCTCTCTCAATCTCTCTCTCTCATTTTCCCTCAACAATCGTGCTTCTCTGTGCCTACCTATGCCATGGGTGGAGTGTCGTAGGCTTTTTTCCAAACTCTCTCTCTCTCTCTCTCTCTCTCTCTCTCTCTCTCTCTCAATCTCTCTCTCTCTCATTCTCTCTCAACAATCGTGCTTCTCTGTGCCTACCTATGCCATGTGTGACGGGTCGTAGGCTCTTTTCCAATCTTCTCTCTCTCTTTCTCTCTTTCTCGGTCTCAATCTTTCTCTCTCTCTCTCATTCTCTCTCAACAATCGTGCTCCTCTGTGCCTACCTATGCCATGTGTGGCGTGTCGTAGGCTCTTTTCCAATCTCTATCTCCCCCCCTCTCTCTCTTTCTCTCTCTCAATCTCTCTCTCATTCAATCTCAACGATCGTGCTTCTCTGCGCCTACCTATGCCATGAGTGGCGTGTCGTAAGCTCTTTTCCAATCTCTCTCTCTCTCTCAATCTCTCTCTCTCTCATTCTCTCTCAACAATCGTGCTTCTCTGTGCCTACATATGTCATGTGTGGCGTGTCGTGGGCTCTTTTCCGATCTCTCTCTCTCTCTCGATCTCTCTCTCGATCTCTCTCAATCTCTCTCTCATTCTCTCTCAACAATAGTGCTTCTCTGTGCCTTCTCCCGGCTCATATTCACTATGGGGTGCCTAACACCACACGGCCTCAACACCCAACATAGTTTCATCTAATCGTAGTCATTTCCCCTCCCCACTCTGTTGCTTCCACACCCTCCTGATATCACCCTTTTCCGGCCTCCAATTTATCCTCTACCCTGTCCCCTATGCCATGTGTGGCGTGTCGTAGGCTCTTTTCCAATCTCTCTCTCTGTCTCTCTCTCAATCTCTCTCTCTCATTCTCCCTCAACAATCGTGCTTCTCTGCGCCTACCTATGCCATGTGTGGCGTGTCGTAGGCTCTTTTCCAATCTCTCTCTGTCTCTCTCTCTCTCAATCTCTCTCTCTCTCTCTCATTCTCCCTCAACAATCGTGCTTCTCTGTGCCTACCTATGCCATGGGTGGAGTGTCATAGGCTTTTTTCCAATCTCTCTCTCAATCTCTCTCTCTCTCTCAATCTCTCTCTCTCTCATTCTCTCTCAACAATCGTGCTTCTCTGTGCCTACCTATGCCATGTGTGACGGGTCGTAGGCTCTTTTCCAATCTTCTCTCTCTCTTTCTCTCTTTCTCGGTCTCAATCGTTCTCTCTCTCTCTCTCATTCTCTCTCAACAATCGTGCTCCTCTGTGCCTACCTATGCCATGTGTGGCATGTCGTAGGCTCTTTTCCAATCTCTATCTCCCCCTCCCCCTCTCTCTCTTTCTCTCTCTCAATCTCTCTCTCATTCAATCTCAACGATCGTGCTTCTCTGCGCCTACCTATGCCATGTGTGGCGTGTCGTAAGCTCTTTTCCAATCTCTCTCTCTCAATCTCTTAGTCAGATTCTAAATTGTGTGAAAAGTGTAGGAGTTGTTCTTATTAGTTTCAGTAATCATGTGAGGCATCATGTATTTGTCTATACTAGTCCTCCTATATGTGAGGATGTATGTATGGGTGTGTGTGTGTGTGAGGGATATGTGTGTGTGTGGGGGGGGGGAATGTGTGTGTGCCTATGTAAGAGAGAGAGCGAGAGAGAGAGAGAGAGAGAGAGAGAGAGAGAGAGAGAGAGAGAGAGAATTCAGTGCTCGCATGTCCTGTAACATGCCATTCCATATTCTTTGTGTATTTTCATCTTTCACATTATCATTTTGTATGTATGACACTTGATTTTATCATGTATAATATAACATTACTGTAATGTGAGTGAGAGCGCTAGTGAGTGAGAGAGAGAGAGAGAGAGAGAGAGAGAGAGAGAGAGAGAGAGAGAGAGAGAGAGAGAGAGAGAGAGAGAGAGAGAGAGAGAGAGAGAGAGAGAGTTGAATTGCATCACTAATTTTTAAGTTACAAAATGTATATGTACAATTTTTCTCCATTTTCTTTACAATTTTGCGACAATGCTCACGACAATCGTCACTGTATGTGTGTGTGTAAAGTGTGGGAGTTTTATCATAATATTAGGTTGGGGGATCGGGGGATGTGTGTGTGGGTGGATTCGTGATGTGTGTGGGTGGGCGGGGTGGGTTTGTGTGGGTGGGTGGGGGATTTGTGTGTAGGTGCGTGCGAGATGTATGGGTGTATGGGGAGATGTATTTGTGAGTGGGGATGTGTGTTTGTCTAGGTGGTTGTGGGTGAGTGGGTGGAGGAGGATATGTTGGTGGATGATTGATGGTGGGTTATGGGATGGGTGGGGGTATATGTGTGGGTGGGGAGATGTGGGTGTGGGGATATGTGGTGGGTGGGAGATGTGTGCAGGTGGGGGTGGTTGTGGGTTTGGGGATGTGTATGTGGGTGTGGGATGTTTGGGTGAATGTGTGTGGGGGATGTGTGTGGGTTGGGGGAGGGGTGCGTGATGAGTGTGGGTGATGGATTTGGAGATGTGTGTGTGGGTGGGGGATATGTCTGGCTGGGTGTGTGTGGCTGGATGGAGGATGTATGTGTGGGTAGTGAGGGCGACTGTAGTTGGGGGATGTGTGGATGGGTAGGAGATGTGTGGATAGATGTGTGTGTGGGTGAGGGATGTGTCTTTGGGATGTGTGTGGGTGTGGTATTGTGTGGGAGGGGAGCTGGGTGTGGATAAATGATGTTTGTGTGGGTGGGTGAAGGTGTGGTTGGGTTTGTGGGTGGGTGAATGATGTGTGTGAGGGTGGGGGATGTTTGCTTAGATGGGTGGTTGGGATGTGTGAGTGTGGGTGGGTAGATAGGAGATGTATGTGTTGATGAGTGGGTAAGGGATGTGTGTGTGTTAGTGGTTGAGGGATAAGTACGTGTGTCTAGGGATGTGTGAGGGGATGAATGTATGGGTTGTGGATGGGAGGTGTGTGTTTGTGAATGGGGAATGTGTTGGTGGGTGGGGATGTGTGTGAGGGATGTTTGTATGGGTGGGGAGATTGTGCGTGGGTGGGGATGTGTGTGTATATGGGTAAGGGTGTGTGGTTAAGGGATGTGTGGCTGGGGGAATGGGTGGATGGAGGATGTGTGGTTGGGTGGAGGATGTGTGGTTGGGTAGAGGATGTGTGGGTGGGTGATTGTATATGAGTAAGGGTGTGTGGTTAAGGGATGTTTGGTTGGGGGATGGGTGGGTAGAGGATGTGTGGGTGGGTAGAGGATATGTGGGTGGGTGAGTGTGTGCAGGTTAGGAGATGGTGGGGGATGTTTGTAGGTGTGGGCTCGGGATAAGTGAGTGGGCTGGGGGAGATGGGAGATTATGTGGGTGAGTGCGGAATTTGTGTGTGGGTAGGTGCGGAATATGTGAGTTGACGGGGAGATGTGTGTGTGGCTGAGGAATGTGTGTTTGGTTGGGTGGTTGGAGGTGTGTGGGTGGAGGAGGATATTGGGTGAGTGATTGTTGGTGGGAAATGGGACGGGTAAAGGATATGTGAGTGGGTGGGGAGATGTGTGTAGGTGGGGGATGTGTGGGTTATTGAATGTATGTGTGCTTGGGGTGTGGGTGGATGGGATGTGTGGTGGATGAGAGGTGTGTGTGGGTGGGGAGATGTGTAGGGATGTGGTGGATGGGTGGGAGAATGTATTGTATGTGTGTGTGGTTGGGTGGGGGAGTTGGAGTGAATGG
>JACEFZ010008635.1:22500-36235 GCA_014155875.1 Cepaea nemoralis
GGTGAGGGATGTGTATGGGTGTGGGATGTTTGAGTGGATGGGTGGGGAGTGTGTGTGGGTGAGATATGTGTGGGGGATGTATGTGGGTTGGGGAGGGGTGCATGATGGGTGTGGGTGATGGATTTGGAGATCTGTGTGAGGGTGGGGGATATGTCTGGCTGGGTGGGGGTGTGTGGCTGGATGGAGGATGTATGTGTGGGTAGTGAGGGTGATTGTAGTTGGGGGATGTGTGGATGGGTAGGAGATGTGTGGGTGAGGGATGTGTCTTTGGGATGTGTGTGGGTGTGGAGTTGTGTGGGAGGGGAGCTGGTTATGGATTGATGATGTGTGTGTGGGTGGGTGAAGGTGTGGTTGGGTTTTCGGGTGGGTGAAGGATGTGTGTGAGGGTGGGGATGTGTGCTTAGATGGGTGGTTGGGGTGTGTGGGTGGGTAGATAGGAGATGTATGTGTTGATGAGTGGGTAAGAAATGTGTGGGAGTTAGTGGTTGAGGGATAAGGACGTGTGTCTGGGGATGAGTGTATGAGTTGGGGATGTGTGTGTGGGTTGTGTGTGCGTGGATGGGAGGTGTGTGTTTGTGAATGGGGGATGTGTTGGTGGGTGGGGATGTGTGGGAGGGATGTGTGTATGGGTGGGGAGATTGTGCGTGTGTGGGGATGTGTGTGTATATGGGTAGGGGTGTGTGGTTAAGGGATGTGTGGCTGGGGGATGGGTGGATGGAGGATGTGTGGTTGGGTAGAGGATGTGTGGGTGGGTGATTGTAAATTAGTAAGGGTGTGTGGTTAAGGGATGTTTGGTTGGGGAATGGATGGGTAGAGGATATGTGGGTGGGTGAGTGTGTGTAGGTTAGGAGATGGTGGGGGTTGTTTGTAGGTGTGGGCTCGGGATCTGTGAGTGGGCTGGGGGAGATGGGAGATTATCTGGGTGGGTGCGGAATTTGTGTGTGGGTAGGTGCGGAATATGTGAGTTGACGGGGAGATGTGTGTGTGGCTGAGGAATGTGTGTTTGGCTGGGTGGGTGGAGGTGTGTGGGTGGAGGAGGATATGTGGGTGAGTGATTGTTGGTGGGTAATTGGACGGGTAGAGGATATGTGAGTGGGTGGGGAGATGTGTGTAGGTGGGGGATGTGTGGGTTATTGAATGTATGTGTGCTTGGGGTGTGGGTGGATGGGATGTGTGGTGGGTGAGAGGTGTGTGTGGGTGGGGAGATGTGTGGATGGGTGGGGGAATGTATGTGTGTGTGGGTTATGTGTGTGGTTGGGTGGGGGAGTTGGAGTGAATGGGGGATATGTGGGTGGGTGGTGGATGTGTCTCATAACATAGTAATATGCATTGTTTATGTTTACAAAATTCATGTGACAATGTTTTTTTCCTATGCACTGTTGATGAAAGAAAGCTGAGTGAATGGAAGGGCCGAATGTAAGACGGGCCTGCGTGCCCAATTTGTTACCCTTTGAAAATAAAGTCTGTTCGTTCGTTCGTTCGTTCGTTCTCTCTCTCTCTCTCTCTCTCTCTCTCTCTCTCTCTCTCTCTCTCTCTCTCTCTCTCTCTCTCTCTCTCTCTCTCTCCTTACATCTTGCTTCTCTGTGCCACTTGTATTACCAGTGGTTGGATCTCACACAGCCCCAACAACTCGAACACTGGGCGAGTGTCTCCTGAAGTGTGCTGTGTAACAATCAACCATACTGACTATTTCATAGGGTACAGTACGAGGGAAACGTCGTACGTGTAGACTGACGCGCCCCACATGCCTCATGTGGTATATCACAGGCACTTTTCCTCTCTCTCTCTCTCTCTCTCTCTCTCTCTCTCTCTCTCTCTCTCTCTCTCTCTCTCTCTCTCTTTACATCTTGCTTCTCTGTGCCCACCCACTTCACTTGTATTACCAGTGGTTGTATCTCACACAACCCCAACAACTCGAACACTGGGCGAGGGGCTGTGTAACAGTCAACCATACTGACTATTTCATAGGGTACAGTACGAGGGAAACGTCGTACGGTCGTACGCGTAGACTGACGCGCCCCACATGCCTCATGTGGTATATCACAGGCACTTTTCCTCTCTCTCTCTCTCTCTCTCTCTCTCTCTCTCTCTCTTTCTCTCTCTCTCTCTCGCTCTCTCCCTCTCTCTCGCCCCTCTCTCTCTTTCACCCTCTCGCTCTCTCCCTCTCTCTCTCGCTCTCCCCTCTCTCGCTCTCTCTCCTCCTCTCACTCCCTCTCTCTCGCTCTCTCTCCCTCTCTCACTCCCTCTCGCGCTCTCTCCCTCTCTCTCTCCCTCTCTTGATCTCTCTCTTGCCCTCCCCCTCTCTCGCTCTCACCCTCTCTCACTCTCTCCCCTCTCCCTCTCTCTCTCCCTCTCTCTCCCCCCTCTCTCTCTCCCTTTCTCTCTATCTCTCTCTCCCTCTCTCTCTCCCTCTCTCTCGCTCTCCCTCCCTCTCCCTCTCCCTCTCTCTCCCCTCTCTCTCCCTCTCTCTCCCCCCTTTCGCTCGCTCTCTCACTCTCTCTCCCTCTCCCTCTCCCCTTACATCTGGCTTCTCAGTGCATACCTTCTTCACGTGCATTGCCAGTGGTTGGATCTTACACAGCCCCAACAACTCGAGCACTGGGCGAGGGGCTCCTGAAGCGCGTTGTATGACAAGCAACCATACTGACTATTTCGTAGGGTACAGTATGCCCCATGTGGTATGTCGCAGGCACTTTTCCTCTCTCTGTCTCTCTCTGTCTGTCTCTCTCTCTCGCTCTCCTCTCTCTCTCTCTCTCTCTCTCTCTCTCTCTCTCTCTCTCTCTCTCTCTCTCTCTCTTCTTGCATATACTGTGCATATGTCCACATACACTAGCATTTTGTCTGTTGAAGTGTGTCTATGTATGTACGCGTGTTCATGCACACCAGTCCACCCAGACCTTAAATAACACAATGGGGTCTTGGTCAATACTACCTTCAATTTTACACGCCTCCTACCCCGCCCCCTTCTTTCTATGTGCTCACTGAACCGTAACATCCAGCACCGTATATAACTACACCCGAGATTTTCGTAGTCATTTACAGATCCGTACGTGAGGTGAGTATGCAGTTTTTTTTCTCTATTAACAGTTTTTCTATTAAACATTTTCTTCAACTAACATTCTTTTCAATTAACATTTTTTTTCAATTCTCATTTTCTCTTCATTGCTTCTATTTGTCCATGCATTTGTTCCTCTCGTCCTGTCATCACCTTCTAATGTAGTCACAGGAGTTCTCCTTGACTGTATGTTGTGTTTGTGAATGTGTTTGTTTGCTGATGAAGGCCAACCGCCGCAACGTTCTGTATGTGTCGTAACTCTGTTATGTAAAGCTGCACCACTTTGTGTCATTTTATATTGTTTACAATGACGGATAGTGACGTTAAGGCTACAAGTGTTAGCCTTTCACAATTTCTAGGCCAAGCGTAATGATATGTACCTGGCAAGTTACCTACCTCACCACCCTTTCTTCCCAGACAACACCCGTGGAATCATGGAAATCAATGGGTGCCAGTTTTATGAAGATGGATCTCTGCTAGAATCTTGTTCCTCTGCGGCTATCCTTTGACTCCCATTGGATTAAAGGTCTTCAGTCAACCCTTACCAAGCTCCTCTCCCTTCTATTTCGTGGAGTAACCTGCATCGTCTCCACATAGTACTCATATCTGTCTCTGATTCTCTATGATTCGCTATGAACACCTAACATAAGGAAATAGTTAGCATTATTAAAAGTAAAGTCAAGGATACTTTTTCGTGCCTTGAGATGTACTGATTATATGGTAAAGTAAAAGACACTTTTCCATGCCCTGGTGTGTGCTGGTTATATGATAAAGTAAAAGACACTTTTTTTCGTGCCTTGGGGTGTACGGATTATATGGTAAAACAAAAGACACATTTTTGTGCCTTGAGGTGTAAAAATATGATAAAGTAAAAGGCACTTTTTCGGGCCTTGAGGTGTACTGACTATATGGTACAGTAAAAGACAACTTTTCATGCCTTGAGGTGTACTGATTATATGATAAAGTAAAAGTAAAGGACACTTTTACACACCATGAGACGTAATGGGTATACAGTGCTAACCCTATGTTTTGTATCAGCCAATCAGCACTCGGTAGATGATGTGGTAAATGTCACAATAGTCGCCTTTAACTCTCGGCAATTCTAAGTGTCATTTGGTAAATGATAACTTTTATTTCACACCTATATATCCGTGTGTGCTCCGCTATCCTTCTATAGAGCACACAAAGAGAATCTCTGCATACTGCACGAACTCCGTGGCACCTGCAAGGATCAACATTTGTCAGTAAACATCCACAAACCTTCGACTTCCAGGAAAGCTCGCTGAGAGTCGAAAGGCACCGATCTGTTGGCGGTTTCCTCCATAATGATAGCAAAACTGTAGACATCACCTTTCTTGGACCCGCCTTGTCGCCGGAAGTTATGGATGTGTTCAGGGGCTGTCCATAGAAGTTCTGTTGACAGTTGGTTATGGTGAAAGCATATAGGGGAATCATTTGATTACACAGACATATAATTTCACTTCACACACACGCATGCTCGCAAAGGTTAAAGGCCACTAGATCAACTTCATTGTACAAAACCGGATGTTACTCCATGTGGTTCTGTCTCAACAGAACGCCAAGCTGCCAGCCGAGAGCAATGCTCAAAGCACGGACACCGTACTCCAGCAATGATCCCTAGGGGTCTCCAGAAGAACTGCAATCAAGGCCTCATCCACGCAGTCGGAAACTACAAGCACGATCTTCAGAGCGCAAGGCAGGCATAACAATAAAAATAATATTAATAAAGAAGGACAAGAAGAAGACGAGGTACTGCTTCTTCTTCCTCTTCTTCTTTAACCGCGATTATCGTTAATACGCTCCTTGTGATCTTAGTGACACTGTAGGTATAGTACAAATCAGATTTACTACTAGAATGTGCATATTCCTAATTAAATTTACGGCTCTAAACACTATATCTATTAACAATTTCGTTTTAAAAATCTGACTTTACGCCTACGGAAAACATGTGAACTATCCCAGACAGTGCTATGCCACGTACTTTGTAGTTCACAATGCTTTGTATCTATGCCTTCCTTCTCTTTCCATTCTACATTTCTGAAAGCAGGAAGGCCAAAATCTGTGACCTTGACATTGAACTTGCCATCCACGACACAGTTGGCGGAGGTCAGTCGGCCGTGGACGCCAAGTTCAGAACGATGAATGTAGATCATCCCCTGAAATTAAAAAAAAAAAAGCATTGACATGTTGGTTAATGAGAAATCGATGAGAAACAATCTTAACAGGGACAAATAGACTTTATGAGAAACAATTGTAACAAGGATAAACAGACTTTTGTAGTCACAATGGTATCTAAATTTAGAGTGAATGCTACCAAGCTGATTCCGAAAACGAAGAATCGAAACACACACGATGGAACCTCGACAAAAGAAAGACATGTACAGATACAAAAGGTAACTATAGCTTTCCATTGTTTCTAGTGCGTCGTCTAATTCTTACTTCTTTATACTACTTCTATGAGCGCAAAAAATACATGCGTGTTTATTTATGAACTGTCTTTGCGGCCCCAAAGTGTTCGCCAATTGACTAATATTTCTGCGTTATACGTGTACAACATTGGCGCCGACCAATCATTTCTCTTCTTTAAATGGTCGTTTCATATACTGGACACAGCATTAGGCTCCGGTTTGTTTGCGTGCGCGTGTGTGTGTAGTTTAATATAAAATTCCGAGACCAATGGTGCTATTTCAATGTTTATATACGATTTCTGTCCATATTCCATAGTTGTGGATTCATGTGGATGATAGACTTGGCTAATGAAGACCCACCTTCCCAGGGGTGTCTAGTTCGTGATGCATCGAAGTAACTTGTTCCTGCATTGAGTCGTCGTCATTTGGAGGTGACAGGTTCGAATCCCGGTCGGAAACATTTTTTCTTGTTATGGTGACCTACTGGTGATATCAGATGATGACATGGAAGAACTGGCCAGAGAATTCAACACCAGTATCCAGAGGGGTCAGGTCAAAGAAGAATGGCTACACAGCTACTTGCTGCCGCTGCCAAAACCGAACAAAGACCACTCCAAGATAAGCGGCTACAGAATCATTACGATGCAGAATACTGTTGGCAAGCTACTGGAGAAAATTGTAGCACACAGACTTGCTTGGGACTTGGAACAGCTCGGCTGCTTCCAGCCCACACTTGGAGGATACAGACGCAACAAAGAGTCATGGCTGAATGCGGCGGTCTTTGCTCAAGATGTTTACGAAGGATTTCAGGTCAGAGAACAGACATGTGCGGCCGCCATAGACTCATTTAACAGAGTATCTTTCGAGCACTTGATGCAAACCCTCCTCAGACTGAAAGTGCACCCTCACCTTGTACGATGGATAGCTGCAGTTCTGCTCCAAAGGAAGGTGGTGCTAAGATGCGGGAGTTGGTCTTCTGAGCCGATAACGATATGTCCAGGATTGCCGCAGGGTTCACCACTGTCACCAGTACTATTCAACGTGTATATGGTGCCGATCACTGAACAACAGTTGGACGGGAGGGGTAGGACTCTGTCATTCGTTGACGACATCCTCGTGTATCGACAGGGTCGAGATAGACAGGCGGTTGCCAATGATATGCAGGGCGAACTAGATCGAATTTCCTCATGGTGTGCTGATGCCGATGACCTTGTCAACCCTGCAAAGGCAACGGTTACATGGTTCTCACTAAACAACCATATTGTGAAAACAGACCTGCCGGCAGTAAGAATGGATGGGAGCATTTTGAGTAGAACCCAGTCAATGACATATCTTGGCGTGAGGCTTGATCGTAGCCTGTCCATCAGAGATCGTGTCGATTATGTCATAACGAAGGCTCGAAAAGGTTTGTCAGCAATGAGAGTCATGGCGACTGCCAATATCGAGCAAAGAATGCTAATACTTCTGTTCCAAGGACTTGTGCTTTCACGCATCGAGTATGCCCTGGCCATCCTCACTGTCAGCCCTACACAGATTGGAAGACTTGAAAAGGTACAAAACGAAGCCATGCGCATCATTTTGGGCTGCACGAGAGACACCAGCTGTGTAGCAATGAGATACCTCCTTGACTTCCCGACAATGGAACACAGGATCAAGATCTGGAGAGCTCGTGCATACTTAAAAATAAGTGCAGATGAGCAGCACCCTCTGCATGACGCTATATTCACAGAAAAGGGTGACAGGCTAAAGAGGGGCAAATCATGGATGGGTCGGGCGGAAGATGTCGTCAGACAGGTCTGCAGTCTTACCAGTATCAACCCCGGCAAGGAATGGGTGCCGGTGCCTCCAGCTTTTAAGTGCACTTTCTCCTGCATTATCACACTCGACAGACGGTGCAGAGAGCAGAACCCTGCCGCTGTCAATGCAGAGGTTAACGCGCTCATCTATGAACACTCAGATAGCCCCGAAGTGCTCATCTATACAGATGGATCTGTTGTAAAGCAGCAGAGAAGTGCGTGGGCATTTACAGCCCGTTCAGCGGGCCGAACCGTTCAAGAATCCAGTGGTGCCCACTCTATGACCACAAGCAGCATGACGATGGAGGTGATGGCAGTTACACAGGCTTTCATATGGCTGGAATCACAGCATTATACCAACGTGTGTGTACTAAGTGATTCAATGAGCATGATTCAGAAGGTCGAAGCTGGATCTGTACGTAGACAGTGGACTGAGTCGCTGCGGAAGTCTGTTGTCCGTAAAGTCACCTTCATCTTCGTCCCGGGACATGCTGGAGTCGAGGGAAATGAACGAGCTGACAAACTGGCTGGCTCTGCACCCCCTGTAGATGGCCAGCCCATGGATCGTGCCGATGTTATTAACGTCCTTAAAGATATGGCGAGAACAGAGGACTTTGACGTCAGTGATTCCACATCGCTGTCCAGGATGAAAGACTTTGGAGTAAGAATCGGCACAGCCAGACGCGAGAGGTACATCGGGAAAACAAAGCGCCTCGTCAACCAACACAGAACTGGCACTATTAGCCACCGGACGCTGATGCATATGCTGGGGGGAGGATCTGAGCACCTATGGACATGTCCGGAGTGCAATGAAGATACCCCAACTGATAACTGACTGACTGACTGATAACTTTTTTCAATTTTTATGTTGTTTAGTGCGTCTCTAATCCCAACTTCTTTCCTTTACCCCTGTGAGCGCCACACATGCAATACACGTGTGTTCATTATTAATGAACAGATACAAGCGAAAGTTCCGACCTGAATCCGTGTTAACGAACAAAAACTGATATGCAAGGCTTGATTGATTTCAGAATGGATTCTTGATCTCCCGCAGCAGATGTGGCTATAGATACTGATGGGAACAAGACAGATTTGCTAAAAAACATAAAGTTTGCTATCTACGCCATAAATAGAAATGTCACAATTGACGCTATCAACAGAAATGTCACCATGTACGATATTAAGAGAAATGTCACACAATCTACGTTATAAACAGAAATGTCACAGTCTGTGTTATAAGCACAGATGTCTCAGTCTACGCTATATACCGAAATGTCACAGGCAATGCTATAAAACAAAAATATCACATAAAATAGAAATGTCATTTTTTCGGCCATAAAACAGAAATGTCACACAATCTACGCTATACAACAGAAATGTCACAATCTATACATAAATCATGAGAATATCTAAATGACTGGATTACTACTTGTTTGTGTATTATTGTCATGTCCGAAAAGAAGAAATAACCCATGTAAACACCAAGCAAATAGAAAGTTCTAGACAGACAGGTCTGTACAACGGTCTTGAGCGTTGGCATCATCTAATGGAGGATTAGAAATGAAATAGCGGCCAACTGCATTTCGATATAGTTGCACAAATACAATTGAGTCTATCAACAAGAACTGAAAGTGGAATTGGTAAGCAATGCAAGAAGACAATCACTGGTGACGGCATGAACTGTGCCTCTACAAACTATTATATAATAGGTTTAAGTAAATAACCAGCAATTTATTAGACGATTATGATAAAAGATATGGATTGCCTGAAGGCTAACACGTAATACAGTGCAGACTTGATAAGGCGAACTCACCTGGGACCCAAGAAATAGTTCTTCTTATCGAAAATTTATCTTATAATAGTTCAAGCATACAGTAATGCAATTACAACGTACAGTATAATATTGTTCTTCACTACAGAAATTCGCCACATCCGAGATCGCCTTTAACGGTTTACACATACTTTGATCAGATTCATTGAGTTTACGATAGAGATAAACTATGGGAACTTCTCCAGAGCGGCCTAGTCAGTCAGCCAACCGAATATATTCGAGATGCATAAGTTGTTTCAGTTTAGTTCAGTATTTCAGGGGAGGGGGGGGGGGAGGGGGGGGGGGGGTTCGTCCACGTTCAACCTGCTTATCCAGCGTCGGTTAAGATTGAGGTCCGTTTGTATGTGTGTGGATTTTAACAGTCTCTCCTTTCTTTGCTCTCTTTCTAGTTAGTCCTATGCAGAAATTTTGATATTTTTCCCTTTGTGTTCGTTTGGTGTTTTGGGGCTCACGCTCACTGGCATTTTTTTTGTTTTTGCGTTGAGTTGGTCTTCATACGTCGTAATCACATGACATAATGTAAATATAAAAACACTTCCCTACCTTAACAATATCTCTTAAAAGAGACATCTTAAATGTCCAGTCCAGCTTCAGCGCGTCCGACTGCAGGACGTCCTGAAGACTGCCCTTCTTGCAGTACTCGTACAGGAGGCACAGCCTGCCCGGCTCCACACAGGCACCCACAAACCGGGCGATGTTCTCGTGGTGCATGACTCGAACCTGCCGACATGTTTGTGTCCATGTGTGTATATGACGGAGTTGATATGCATTATGGATATCTGTGTGCTCATTTCTTCTACGCTAGTAAATAAATTAACTTAGAAAACATACCCACGTATGGAATATGTATAGAAAGCCTCCTCCTCTCCTCCTCCTCGTCCCCCACCTCCACCTCCACCTTCTTGTTCTTGTTCTTCTTGTTCTTCTTGTTCTTGTTCTTGTTCTTCTTCTTGTTCTTCTCTTCTTCTTCTTCTTCTTCTTCTTCTTCTTCTTCTTCTTCTTGTTCTTCTTCTTCTTCTTCTTCGTTCACCCCAGACATCAACAGTAACAGCGAAGAAAGCAGCAGTTAACTTAAGTTAGTTAACATCTCCATAGAACATGTCCACAAATGGAGCGTAGTGCAGGTCAAAATACTTGTCTCTGTTCTACATATGTTGAATACTCTTGCAGCAAATGTTTAGCGGTCATTTTACCAGTCCCACAATTGCATTCATCGGTATCTCCTATCTTTAGTGTATTAAACATTTGGTATTTCAGCCTGTTGCCGGCTCCGTGGCAAAAGGTTTACGGACGCTGTTCGTGTTCCGGCATAGTCGTATTCGAAACACAGCTTGGAGCGATTTGGCAGCAGACCGCGTTGCGTTGGCTTTTTACGAAATGGTATGGGTGCCGGTCGTTCATAAAGCAATGGCAAACTACTGAACGTAAACTTGCAAGAGATCACAAAAGCAAAAATTGCTGGTGTTGACTGCAACGTCCTGTAAAGGATATGCTACTAACTTTTAACTTACATTTTCAGCCTGTTGTGGCCTGTCTTAGTCTGAAGATTGTAACTATACATATATGATTGTGATCAACACCCACTGAGATTGTCACCGGTCTAACAGAGTCAAGAGTGCCGTACTGGCGTAGTGGCTTGAGACTCGCCTGCCCGCTCTGTCGTCATGAGCTCGAATTTTTATCGGCGCGGAGTTTTACGTTGGGCTCCCAAGTCGATCCAGTCTACAGTGGGTGCCAGGAATTGTCTTGGGTAGACAAGTTGGCCGGGTGATATTCACTGCATAATTCCTCGAGTGCCGGTTGGTCTAAACAAAGATGACACTAGTATCATACACCCAACATGCCTGAATGCGTGGGAAAAGATGCCTTTACTTGCTTACTCGTCGACATCCACTCAGAGAGACGAAGCACACATGGTCATGTCCGGGGTGCAGCAACATCAGTGTTGCCATAATTATACACACAAGCGTATAAAAAAAAAAAAACAGCAGCTATATTGTTGCATCATCATCTTCATCATGTACCGTGCCGACTGACGTAGGTGATGGTGTTTTCCCACATCTGGGAGTCTATCCCTAACATAATGCAACAAGAGATCACATACTCAACAAGCGTTTAATAATATAGAGGTGTAGAGAATTTAATGTAGACCTAATCTCATGTTTTGTGGATTATTCAAAGGCATTTGTCTGTGTACAGCATCAGAAACTTTGGGAAATCATTAGGAAAGTGGGCTTTCCATCACATGAAGCACAACTCATAAAAATAAGATAAACAGGCAGCGGTTAGAATAGATGGCGAGATATCAGATTGGTTTGACATCAAGCAAGAAGTTCGACAAGGTTGTGTACTGCCCCCCCCCCCCCCTATTTATTTACCCTGTACACCGAAAATATAATGAGACATGTCAGAGATGATATAAACAAGGAGTAATATGATGCCCTAAATATCGGTGGTCATGATATACCAGAGATTCCATATGCTGATGATACAGTTTTACTATCTACAACACAGAATGGTATAGAATAACTAATAACCTCAACAATCACAACTTATATCTTAACATAGCAAAAACAAAGATAATGCATAGAGATAAAACTAGTGTGGAGAAACAAATATATGTTAATGTGGAAAAATTGGAGGTTGTTGAAAATTTCGAATATCTTGGGTCATTAATTACCAACAATGGTGGCGCAATGAAAGAAATTAAAAACCGAATATCTAATGCTCTTCAAAAACTAAACTACTAAACAAATTGTGGAGGGTGACAGATAGAACTACAATAATTAAATTTTTAAGAGCGTTCATTTTTCCCATTGCAAAGTACGCATGTGAGACCTGGGCACTTACTAAACAAACTGAACAGTGCATAAATGCCGTTGAATATAAATGTTATAGACGGGTTCTAAGAATATCTTGGATACAGAAAAGAACAAATGCATCCATACGACAAGATCTGAAAATTGAAGAAGGTTGGCTACTAAAGACGATAAACCACAGAAAATTGAATTTTGGTCACTTGAAACGTCATAAAAGCTTGGAGAGAACAATCATGGAGAGGTATATGCCCAGGAAGAGAGGAAGAGGAAGGCCAAAGAAAAGATGCGTGCAGGATGTGGCAGGTTATCTCCAGATGGGTGTATCGGACGCGGGGCATCTTGCTTGCGATCGAGACGTATTCTGGAAGGTTGTAATGGGAGCGAGGTTTCGCAAAGGACATGCTACTGAATGAATGAATGAATGAATGAATGAATGAATATGAGACGGCTAGGATAAGTATGCAAAGTTCTCATAAACTGACGGTAAAGAGCTGACAAGTAGACTATAAGATGCATATACTTTGTCTTAAAGTACTGACAAATTGATAATAAAGTGCTGACAAATTGATAATAAAGTGCTGACAAATTGACCAAATGTTTCGTATAAATTGACTACTGAGTTCGGATTAATCGACTATAAAGTGCTAACAAATTGATGATAAATTGTTGATAAATTTACCATTAAGTTTGATAAATTGACCACATCACACTGATAAATTGACTTTAAGGCATTGATAAAGAGATGGTAGATTGACCAATAACGGATGACAAAGTGATAATAATTTGGCAATACATTAATTGTAAAGTAATTCTAAAGAAGTAATAAATTTGTGGTAAATTGACAATAAAGTGAAGATGTATTGCTGATCAAGTGACCAACACAAACGCAATCATTCTACATCTCACCAGCTTCAGTTCTAGCAGCACGCTCCGTGTGATGTCAAGTTTGGGTATGCGTACTTGCTTCACGGCCACAGCTTCACCCTAGGAAATGACGACAATCGATTGGCAACAAAACAAAACAAAAAAAGAAAGAAGGTAACATGACTCCACAACAAAGACATATTTAGCTTGTCCCCTGCGGGCACCCTTGGTAGCCATGGTTGACGGTCAGGGCCGTCACAAATTTCATGGATTTCTTCTTAGACTGTCAAACTATCATCTACTGCCAACATAGTACCTTGAGGTATATGGCAGGTGTGGCGAAACGCCAGTGGCTCATGTCCTCATGCCTTCTTTGATTTTGGGGAAAACAGGGGGAAACGGCTTTCGGAAGCTCTCAGTTCTCTTGTTCGCTCAATCATGAAAGATAGTTCTTTGGGGTTACCTTCATAACACAATCTTTATATGGAGCGAGTAGATATGGGTCTTTTCTTTCGGGTAGACCCGATGGAGCGCCTTGCGCCAAATGCGCACTGGTGCGGCTTCTGGAGGATTCATGTCGTTTCTACTGATGGCCATCCACGGCCGAATGTCAAGAGTTCAAGTTAAAGATTGAGACATTTTTAAAGGTCTACTACTGGTGGAATGAAAAGGTAAACTTGGGTTTTCTTTGGTCCAGGCAAAAACTTGGCCTATAAATATCTATTGTCTTAACGACTGAGAGGATAAGGCGAAACAGCAGTCTTGCCATGTTGGGAGGGGGTGACCGTTAGCCGATCTGGCTACGCATCTTGATCTTGGGATGGCAAGGGAACACATCTGAAGAATAAGTAGTTACCAAATGATATCGCTTGTTCTTGGCAGCTGATAGACGAGTGATATCTTGCTTCCTACGGCTTACCGTATTAGTAGCATCTCTTTTT
>JACEFZ010008636.1:0-34691 GCA_014155875.1 Cepaea nemoralis
GGGAAAACCCTCTGTTATTCCCTGCGTCCATCGTTTACGTGGTCGGCCTCTTCCTCTGCTTCCCTCTGGTCTGTACATCATTGCTTGTTGTGGTATACTGTTAGTTGGTAACCTACTTGCATGGCCAAACCATTTGACTTGCTTCATCTAGTGCATCTATAACCCCAACTTTAGTCCTGATTTCTTCATTTCTGATCTTATCTCTTCTTGATACGTTGAGTATTCTTCTCAGGAATCTCATTTCTGTTGTTGTGATTTTTCTTTTCTCTTTTTCTGTCATTGACCAGGTTTGGCATTGGTAACATAGAGTTGGTAGGAAGATTGTGTTGTAAAGTGCTTTCTTAGTAGTTATTGATACATGTTTGTTTTTTAGTATTTGTGCCAAAATGTCCAATGAGTTGGTTTGCCTTATTGCATCTATTTTCGATCTCATTTTCTGATTTGTCTTTTGATGATATTATACTTCCTATGTACTTGAAACTTTTAACTTGTTTCAAGGGATGTTCCGTTTAGGTGAATCGTTGTTGTTTTGTCTTCTTTAGCTGTAGCCAATACCTCTGTTTTACTTGTGCTAATTTTCACGTTATGTTCCATACACATTTCGTTTAGACGATTCAGGTGGTCTTGTAATTCAGCTTCTGATTTTGCTATTAGTGCTTGGTCGTCCGCAAACAGGAGTTCTCTAATGGTTAGATTTGCAGATGGTTCTTCTTCTGTGTTCTCGTCGTGCAGTGTTCTCGCGGTCTTTGTTTGGCTGGTTTCTTTACATATGTTGTCTATAGATGTTAAAAACAAGAAAGGGGACAGGACACAACCTTGTCGTACTCCGGATCTTATGGTGAAGGGTTCTGAGTGTCCTCCAGTTGCTCTCACTATGCATTCACTGTTGTTGTATAAGCTTCTACATAGGTTTGTTAGATGTGTACTCACTCCATATTGTTTGAGGATTTCCCACAGCTTGTTTCTATCTACTCTATCAAATGCCTTTTCATGGTCGACAAAGGCTAAGTAGAGTGTTTCATTGAATTCGATTGATTTTTCTATAAGGAGTCTCGACAAACCAACAGCCCGCACAAGTATCTGTGTATAATACTGATGCCAGAATGCCAACGCAAAAGTCTAGCACTAAAATACAGTTCATTGTCGATGAAAGCGACAGTCACTAGAAAACTAGCAGCCACACATTACTGTATAAGGCAACGCAGTTAGCTCAGCTACCGACCGGCCGCCATTTTTTCGTAACATGCAGTTCGCGCTGCAAACAACTGCGGTCAGCTGTAAAAGCATTGCACAAAAAATTCACAGCTCACAGTATCGCGCATAAGTTCACTATAGTACGTATGTATAGCAGGTTTATTTTTGGCCCGCTCTGTGGTGAAGAGGTTACGAATGCGATCGGTAATTCCGCATACCGCGTTCGAAACACAACTACGGTCGATTTGGAAGCAGACCGCCTTGCGTTGGTTTCTGATACAAAGGTATGAGTGCCGGTCGTTCAGAAAGCAATGCCAAACTACTAGACGTAACATTGCCAAGAAATCACAAACAGGCTAAAAATTATGAGGTTAATTGCCATGTCCTGTCAAGGATATGCAACTTACTCATTTATAATGTGGCCATGAGGCGTGTCACATAATAAAAAACACAAACACTTCGCGTAGCAGGAATCTGCTGTGGTTATCTGTAGAGCTGAGACCATTGCATTTGTGCAGGTCCGAGTGCACGAAGAAATAGGTGGCCAGTCTTTCCATTCCGTAGAGAACGGTGCACGCTGGCATCGAATCCTTGTATGACAGCTCACATGCCGTCGTAATCGTAATGTTATAACCCGTGTATGTGTGTGTGTGTGTGTGTGTGTGTGCGCGCGTGTGTGCGTGTGTGTGATATATACCATATGGCCTAAGGGTGGTGAGCGCATTGCCACCAGCTTTGATATCAGCCTCATACATCAGCCTCATATGGTGTCAGCGACGGTCGTTCAGAAATCAATGCCAGTCTTCTTCTCCCATGCCGTGTGGCGTCGTTGGTGGTCATGTCCGTTCACAACCCTCTGTCGCGTCTGGTCTCACACGGAACTGATACTATTTTTCCATGCCATGTCAAACTGTCCAGCTTTTTATCTCTATGTCTCTCCGCAGCCTCTCTTTCCCCGAAACTTTCCCGTTGTGACGACAAACTCCAGCTTTCCCTTTGTCAAGACATGCCCAAAGAACGTGGACTTGTCCACTTCTGATGCTAGTAACCATTTCTCTTTGTTAGTTGACTTCTTTAACTACATTGCTATTTCTATCATTCTACGGTGTTCTCTTCATTGTTTTTTAATACCACATCTTAGCAACCTCCACTAATTCCTCCCTTGTCTGCTAATTTTCCATGATTCGCTTCCATACATCAGTATTGGTTCTGTATAGCTCTTAAGAACTCTTTTCATCACCTCGATTGACAAAGATAAATAATGACAAACTTGTTTGTGTGTTTGTTCGCATACACTTTACAGGAAATCGCTGTCAACATCAGCATCTTTCAGCTGATTGTTGATTTCTTGGTAAGATTGCGCTCAGTAGTTTAATGACAAACTACTGAAAGTAAAATTGCCTTAAAAATCACAAACAACCAAAAACTGCTTGTTGGTTGCAACGTCCTGTAAAGGACATGCAACTAATTGTTTAACGTTGACATAATGTATTGATGGTTCATAAAAAACCCTACTTCCTTACACTGACACATGTGTCAGATCAGACAGGTTATTCGATGAATCGGATTTTACTCAGTCTTTCAGAGGATTTACAACCAACCACTATATCCCGTCATCGTAACTTATTATCAGCAAGTCCCATCGGAATAAAATAGACAAACACAACAAACAAGTCCCTACCAGGTACGCGCTGTGAACATGTGAAGTGTTAGAACTATGACATATTTTAGGTCTGCCTGCTCGGAGAAGTAAGTGGCCCGACTTTTCCTGTCTCTGCAAACGGCTAATGCAGGAATTGAACCTTCATCCAACGGCATTCATGCCATTTTCAGCGTAAGTTCATAACCACTACACCAACGCTCCGGCTTACCACTCTACACCTGAACACAAATCTGAACCCCCCATATCTTTACATGTTTACGTGATGTATGTGTCTCATGGACGCCTTCTTTCTCATTTCTACTTTTTATTCAACTGCTCAACTACTCCTTTCAGATACTATATCACATTGACGGATTATAAGAATAACCTACGGTAATTTGATTTCCTTTCATACTTTCACCTTCGCCACTTTATTATCTGACTCTATATTCACATCAGCTCTATATTGGTAAAATGTGTCTTTTGTTCATGAAGATCTATGTCTTTCCAGTACTGAAGGGAAAGTATACTCTGCAAATTAATATCGATCAGCTCAGTATGAAGCCAACCTGGCCGGGAAGAAAACAGTTTGGTTGTCTATAGCCAGGTTGAATTATTTATGGCATTGTCTACACTCACAACATTAAGTTTGCAGATTGCCTTCCCCAAAAGTGCCTCTTTGAAAGCCAGGGTATCTTTTTGTGAATGACTAAACGATTGTTATTCTCGTCTGGATTTAGTGATAAATTGTTCTTTCCCATGTGCATAACTCACCCTACTTCTCGCTATAGAAATTTCAAAGTGGTAGGGGCGTGGTGTTTTAGGTCCTCACTTATTCTAGGTAAGGGCATAGTAAGGAAAGATGCATTCGGTCGTGCAGGAGGTATGCGTGGTAACAATTGATCTAGGAACCGACATCACAGCATTCGGGGCATTCCTATAGGCGCTCCGTCCCCATCCTCAGCAGCCAGCAAAGAGTTCCAACACCAATAGTACCAGTAGCAATCTGATTATATGTCCGTCTCGCCTTTCCTCTGAGCGTCGATCGTCGGTCAGATCCCCTCGTCACACCTCGCTGCCTCATTCTTACCAGACTATGGTGATCCATTTGCTCCTCCGAGGTGTACACGTGCTCCCACAAGGCCGCAACCACGGCCGCCTTATCATGCATCATCACTCAACCAAGTTTTGCAGAGCCAGCCAATCTGTCCGAATTAGTAATCTATACAGTAAACTTTCCCTCTGAGCATTGGGTTGGAGTCTGTTGGCAATGAAATGTCTAAATCCCTAGCAAGAAACATTACCGACCTAGTCCTAATCTCAGCTAGCCCGTGAGTGCTATGCTGAATCATGGCCTGGCTTCATGCTAATATGCCTCTCCGCAGATGTGACGCTCCAGTAGCACCCTTGCACGCCCCAATGGTTTCTGAGCTTGGAGAGCGGGAGGAGAGCTCACAATCAGGTTCCTGTAGAGATGGTACTCCAATACCGGGTCCTGACGACAGTCTTTAGATCAACCTAACCTCGCAAGTGATGCAAGGCATTTTCAGTGCTCTTGAAGGTCAATGCATCGGGCTTAGTGTTAAAGCTCAGTCTTCCAGGGGATTCTCAATCAACCAACCAATCAGGCAACCAAACAGTCAACCAAACAATCAACCAATCAGTAAACCGACTAGTCAGGCAACCAACCATCCACCAACCAGCCAACCAACCAGTTAAACAACCAACCATCAACCTACCTGTCAAACAACCAGTCAGCCAACTAGCCAACTGTGACATGTTCGATTGAGACAGAGGACCTATTTAGTAGTGTTCTCTGGAGATATATCTTGAATAATAAATATACAAGATAAAGGATATGATTTTGCACGTTTTTGTCAAGAAGTCTCTCAAATGAGATAATCATTCCCGCAATAGTTTAATCTGCAAGATTAATTAGTTTAATTAGCAAGGGAATTAGTTTCCCGCAAGACCAAAAGGAGATCTGAACTATTCGCCCCTGTACAACTGAGGATCCATCTCACTCATCATATTGTTGTCAGTGTGCTGTTCGTCCGTCACATTAGATCTTCCCTTATTTATTTTGTGTCAAATGTGACCTATATCAGTTGTCCAAGTATACCTTAGGACTGTTGGATTCAATATTAGTCGACAAACTCAACAATAACTGTACATAACATCTGTTGAACAAGACATCTACATGACAGGTTCTTGACAAAAGTGGGACATTCATTTACAGGGAAATGTTTACACCAACCATTGCACAAGACACACATCAGAAGAGATACTTGACAACATCTATACAAGACTTTTCACAATATCTGTAACCAACCACAGGAACTTAAGACATTCACAGGGGACATGTACTTAAAACGCTGGTTCATTAATACACTTTATTGAGCTGCCGGTGGGTCGAGTGAAGACCAATGGTTCATCTTTTGCCAAATCAACACTTCAATACGGATCACTATACTCTCCTCCTCCTCTCTAATCTCTAACTACACCACTCATTTACTGTATCTATCATCACTTCTTGTCTCTTGGGAATTGTATAAAATCCTATCATGGGGAACTTAAGGGAGGAACTACTGTTCTGGATCAGTTTGCATTCTGTTATCAGCAATTGATGTTGGGAAAGCTCCAGGTAGCAGACTTCCTATAATAAGCTCCATGGCAGATTATTTCCTCTTGAGATCAGAATTTGGGATGGTATGGTACTGTACTGAATCTCACTGTTGATCAGACTGCCTGTGAAAGCCGTCACTGGGGTACTTCAAATGGTTGAGGATAGCACTCTCCTGACATTGGGAGATGTATACTCGGTACATGTAGAACATGACTTGTCGAAGAGACCCAGAGATCTGAACACAATCCAATATATTGCAGCATTTCACCCAACCAGTCCAACTTCACCTACTCTTCAAGTCTTCATTCATCAATCACTGTGTGAGCACCAGGCTGGTTATTCTCCAAGTTAAGTCTCAGATGAACAATCATTGCAAGTTACTTCACCAGATTTCTTTGAATGTAGTTAATAACAAGAGACTTGATTTTTATTTCTCAGATGACATTGATTCACTTAATGATCACTGTACTGATCAGTATAAGAATGACTATAATCACATTTACTGCAATTCTTCAGAACTGTTTTTCTCCCATTGACATTCAGCTGTTAGAGAGCTGAGGTAAAATTATCCAGGAAATTCCTGTGTTTTGGGTTCTAGGAGAATGAATAAGTGGTCCATTGGGGGCACAGGATTACTTTCTATGAACATGACCGAGACAAACTGTAGACAGGGGTCTTCTTCATTAAAGAGCATGGTTCACTGTGCACCAAGACAGGTTCACCAGTGTCGACCATTCCTGCTTTCTGTTTAAAAATATTTACTTTCAGTTGACTTGGGCCAAAGGTTGTCATGAAAATAAAAGCTGGCAATTCAGCCTGTGTTCATCTGTGATTATCCCTGGATTACACTTATAGGGAGTTGGTTCTGGATCTGAGACTTCTGGTTAATTGTCCCAGATGATATATGAAAGCCTCTCCACCATCCTCTGTTCTCTGTTATTCCAGAGAACAATATTTTACTGAATCTTTAAGGGCATTTTTGGGTCCCCACATCACAAATAGCGACTTCTACGGGTGGAATCCGAGCTCAAACTAATAGTTTTTCAAATTTGGTCTAGTGAATAGCGTGGGCTGTCACAATTAGCCAATGAAAAAGCGAGCGCTTACCGCTGCCCTACCCCACCGCGTTCTGGAACCTTCGAATCTAAGAATAGTCCTGCTATCTGGATGGTCTCCGTTCAAAGTTAAAAGTATTTTTATGAATGTGTTGGACTGGGAATGTGGATGTCTGATCCATCATGTTACACCAACCATGACATAAATTTGAGGTCATTTATATGATGATTTCAGCGTGTACAACGCTTTGGTTGAACTGGATTTTTTTTTTTTTTAAATGTGCTCGCTCGCTTTGAACTCAAACGTAGTCCATACACACTATTTATAATAGTGATGGACTGAATTTTGCATGTGGGTTAGGTTTCCCTATTAACAGTGTCCCTCGCCATCAGGCGAACCAACTCCGACTTCATAGGTCAATTGTCAAGTCAAGGACAACAGGTCAACATTTTAGACCAGCTATCCAGTGTAGGTGTTGAACCGTTTACCTCGGTATCAGCACACCGGATGTTTAAGAACACACGTTCTTATCCATTCGGCCATGCGGACCTACGAACTTGAGGTTTGAGATCTGCCTTTAAGATAAGTACAAAGCCGCAGTCCGGTTGTCTATCATTCAGTTTATCTCTCTCTCTCTCTCTCTCTCTCTCTCTCTCTCTCTCTCTCTCTCTCTCTCTCTCTCTCTCTCTCTCTCTCTCTCTCTCTCTCTCACACACACACACACACACACACACACACACACACTACACAGGCAGACAGACACATACATATGCACATGAGAAACCCAAAGATGATATTATCCACTTTTATCTCTGGGCAGTGAATCGGATATCTAGCCATCTCGGATGAGGGCAATACAAATATAAAATTCCGTGTGCACGTCTCGTACATTATAGTCCTCGATGGCTGAATTCGTGCACTGAGCTTAAAATCTCCTAGGTTGGAGCATTAAAAAATGACAAGATGAGTGAATATTGTCGGTGAATCCCATTGATAAATCATTTGAATCAACCAACCAAGCACTTACATTACAAAGCGCAGCATCTACTATCCTGAGAACACCTTGGAACTAGCTGTTGGGAACACATGGCAGCAGATTTATTTTTTACACGTGTGCAATCCGTGGGATGCATTGACAATCAGTGTACTTACACTTGGGCATCTACAAGAAGAGGTTGAGCACGATTCGGTCTGTCCCGTGCATACTGATGTCGTGACAATGCCACAATATCATCATGATTTATTTCGGGATTCGAGGTTTTAAAGATTGAGCACAACCCACTACTAGCAGCGCTGATCGTATTCCGGTACGAACCTTGGGCTTTGTCCACGTCAGATTGGAAGCACTAGACTCGAGTTTCGCTCTCGTTTGAGCTCGCCGGTAGAGCTTATCCCTGACTGGACCCGGGATCGAACTCCGGATCACTGGCGTGTGAGGCGAGTATATCTGCTGACTTATGTTGCCTTATTAACTTCAAACAAGAAGAAGTCGGAGTGGGTTCGCCTGATGACGGGGGACACTGGTAAGAGAATAAGCTAATCCACACATTAGCACGTGTATGGACTACCTTTGAGTTGAGATTGAGCGAACATAATGTATATATTAGTTTTCCGTTTTGTATGTAACCCATTCTGCTAACTAAAACGTTGTAATTTACTTTAGTGTCTGCGTAAAATCACTCCAATTCTTCTGCTTCATTTGCCGCAGTAATACAACAATCTCTAACTTTACTCTTGCCATATTTATTTGCCGGTCTCGCTGGCCTAGGGATTTACGTCTTTCTCCCTAATCCCGTATATTCTCGTGAGTAACGTAACCTGCGCGAGAATCGGTAGCGGTTCACGTCGCGTTGGTAACTTACGAGGTATGTGAGCCGGTCGCTCAGAAAGCAGTGGCAAACTACTGAGCGTAATCTTGCCTAGCACATCAACAGCAGCTGAAATATGCTGGTGTTGACTGAACGTCATGTAAGGGATATGCAAATATATATATATATATATATATATATATATATATATATATATATATATATATATATATATATATATATAATATATATATATATATATATATATATATATATATATATATATATATATATTGCATATCCCTTACATGACGTTGCAGTCAACACCAGCATTTTTCAGCTGTTGTTGATTTTCTTGGTAAGATAACGCTCAGTAGTTTGCCACTGCTTTCTGAGCGACCGGCTCACATACCTCGTAAGTTACCAACGCGACGAGAACCGCTACCGATTCTCGCGCAGGTTACGTTACTCACGAGAATATATATATTCACTTTCTCACCACACACACACACCATTACAGACACACAAACATTTCTGCTCTCGCATACCCTTCAACATAATGTCTTGTGAGAAACAACCCTCTTTACGCTACTGCTCCTGTATTTTAGTATGCTTATGCCATTCTAATGCCGGTCTCTCTGGCCGAGGGGTTACACCACTTTCTCCGTAATCCCGTTTATCACGCAGAGTCTCGTAGCGGGCGAGAACTGGGAGCGGTTCGTCCCCCGCTGGTGACTTGCGGGATAACTGAGCAATATGCGAATTTTTTTTTTAAATGCCATTCTAATACGTCTGTCTAAAACATGTTTGTCTTTCAATTTTGTTCGCATTGACTTCCTTTTCTAAGTCGCGACTTGTCTCCACATCCATCTCATCTAGCCACCTCTTTCATTTGGGCCATCGCCGTCATTGCATCTCTCATACAATCTTCCCGCGCTTGACGAAACCCATGTTTGCCCAACTTTCAGAATATCTTTTGCACATTTCGAAAAAGGAAGATCATGATTGGCATTCTATCTGTGCATCAGAGCTTTATCTCCAGGCGTGATCTAAAATAAGTCAGTGCTTGATGCTCTCAGACATTCGGCCGGTACGATGATAGCCCAGCTTCTGAAACCAATCTGGATTGTGATTTAATCGAATTAAACATTCTGTCCGGTCTTATTTTAAAAGTTTATACTAGGCAAGATGTCTGCTGCAAATGTAGTGTATAATGTAAATGATTTATGTATACTCGGCTGCGTTCTTACTTGTGACCTTGTGTAGTTTTAAAGTATTGTTTATGTGAGATCTGCTGTATGTGATTCATTATCGTTTTATCTTCCTGGCCCTGACATTGGGCCGCATAATACTGTCCTTGTGAGTGAATTGCAATAATAAAATGGGTTTTTCCTACGTAATCGCACCGGCTGTGTGAAGGGGTAACGGACGCAATTCGCAATCCCGCATACCACGTTCGAAACACAACTGCGTGCGATTTGGCAGTAGACTGTCTTGCGTTGGTTTTCATACAATGGTATGTGTGCCGGTAGTTCAGAAATCAATGGCACACTACTGATCGTAAACTAGCCAAGAAATCACAAACAGTCAAAATGATATTGGGGTTGGCTGCGACATCCTGTAGAGCAGTGGTTCTCAACCTTTTTTGGCCCAAGCTCCCCTTCACCATATGTTGAGAATGTCATTCCTCCCCTTTCGTATTTCCTCCCTATAAATTCCCCCTTTCCCCACCCTGCCCCTACATGGTATACGTAAAAATAACACATACCAGAACAAGTTTAGACGTCTACATAAAACGTGATTTGTGGGTCTACTTACGTTATAAGACGAATATCAGAAGGGCGAGGAGTACAGAACCGTAAAGTATGGATGGAAAAACAATATCAAATAATCGGTTCTTGTATTAACGCGATCTTGAAATAATCTTCATTCTCTTTCCCCCCCCCCCCCCCCCCCCCCCCCCAAATCTCCTCCTGGAAACCCTAAAATTATGCAATTGACTTACGTAATCTTGTAATATTGAAGTCTGCTTGATCTTCGGGGTTTTTTCCGTACCGTGTATTCTTCATCTTCTGATCCGCTTTTGTTTTTGCACATTTGCCAGTTAGTGTGTTCCTTGCATGCGCACATCCTGTTAATTAATATCTTTATTTGATTTTTGTGGTAATGTGGTTGAGGTTACGTGTTGTTTGGGGGAGGTTGTGAGGGTTGAAAGAAGAGTAAGTAGGAGGAGAAGATTGAAAGAAAGCAGGTTGGGAAGAAGAGAAGGGGCAGAATAAGAATACAGAAGTAAAACTCAATACAATGTGCTTTGCATATTTTCTGTTTCCATCAATTGTTGATGTTTGTGTTCATTATTGATTTATTTGATTCTCTTAATTCTCTGTATATATCATTAATTTGATTTTCTCTGACATTCTCTATATTCATTATTATATCTGATTCACTTATATTATCTGTATTCATATTCACTGTATTTTGTTCTCTTACGTTCTCTGAATATGTCATTACTACATTTGATTTTCTTTTACATTCTCTGTAAGTATCTTTACTCAAATTGATTCAATTATTCTGCTTATTCTTATTTATTATATATGATTCGGTTATATTGTTTGAATTACATCTATACTGTATTTGCTTCTCTTACTTCTCTGTATTCATCATTACTAATTTACCCCCTTACGGTCTCCATTTGCCAGTTGAAGATAGATCTTGTGTTGTCGCGTGAGGCAATTTGCTTACATTGTTTATCGTCGCTTCCAACGCGTGTCTTTGGTTAGTATTTATCTTTTGTCTTTTCTAACAATCTAATTTGTGTAGTTCTATCATTCCCACGCCACAATTTATTCAGTTGTGTTAGTTTTTGAAGGGCAACAGGTAATCGTCTCCTAATTTCTTTCACTGTGTCACCATTGTTGGTAATTAATGACCCAAAATATTCAACATTTTTCACAACCTCCAAATGTTCCCCATTTACATATATTTCTCTCTCCCTATTAGTTTTATCTGTATTCATTATTTTTTTTGTTACGTTAAGATATAAGCTGTGATATATATATATATATATATATATATATATTATATATATATATATATATATATATATATATATATATATATATATATATATATATATATATATATAGATATATATATAATATATATATATATATATATATATATATAATATATATATATATATATATTACTGTCAGGTCTTAGTCAGATATGGCTGAGCTATCGTATGACAGTAGACGGTACCACCTGCTTCTATTAGCACCGAATGTTGTGAATGTTACCAAACCCGACTCCCCACGTTGTGCCAACGGCTTCGGCGGAAGAGTACAATTGGGAAGGTGTCACAGAAAAAACTGCAGTTTAATGATTCCTTGATAACTTACATATTAAAATACAAGGAAGGAGAAGGGTTAACAATCGTGTACTTCATTCTGAGAGGAGGACGAATAAAAGAGCATTGACCGACACAGATATGAAAATAGGATACAGGTGTTCGTAAAGTTCATTGCTTGACGATCTGACGGACACGGAGAAACGGGACGATCGGCCGACGGGAAAATGAACGGAGAATGCTTTGAAGTGCAAACGAGCGATGGACAGAGGACCAGCGCAACAGCGGAGAACGGAGCGCCCGGACGTATACGTGATTTCACTGAACGTTTGATGTTACGGGAACGGCAAATGCGACTGTTGATGTATGGATATCAAACAATCAACGGAGAATGGGACACGCAATATAAAAAGCTGAACATGGAGTTTCTGTTTAGTGTGATACCAAACTGGACGGAAAGATAGAATTATGTGTCCTGTAATGAATAGAAATATCCTCCCTTATAATGGGATAGAGTGCTTGGCTGCGGATAAATTTCGATTCGGGGACTTACATTAATTCTATAGAGGCATATATAAGGTTCAAATCTCCTATTGAAATCATAGAAGAGATGAAGGTTACTACACTTGAGCAAATAAAGTACCTACTTAGAAACAACAAGAACATAGACATGTTTTAATATGAAGAAGTGATAACTTAACGTCAAATACAGAACACTGTATGCTCAAACAAATATACAACTAAAACCCTTAAAAGGAAAAGACGTTAACCTGTGGCAAGCAGGGATACTTAAAACTGCATGCAATTGCACTGTGCCGAAACATTAAACTTTGTTAACCATAGACATGGTGTAGAACAGTCATAGTAACTCTAGACAATGTTGGATAGTGGCGGTGTGTATTCAGAGGTGGATTATAATACCGTCCAAACCGGGAAATATATGAACTTCAGTGACTTACCAAATCGGATTATTTTCTGGTGATAAGACATTGAACAGTTGTTTTCTTCAAGAATTGGATTAATTCCCGACTCAAGCAGGAGGAGATCATTCATGGTGAGATCACTCCATTTCTGTGTGTGCAGTCCTGTGTTTTGGCTGACAGAAAAGACGAGAAGAACTAATGCACATACGAGATCAACCGTCCTATCTTGCATTCACACTAGCAGACAATACCAACTACATATACACAGTCCATACATACACCAGACATAGTTTTTCTTAATAAATCTGTTATTTATTGTTGAAAGGAACTGTTGTCGGAGTATGTGTTGAGAGAATAACAGAGAGAGTGAAAGAAAGAGATATATGGAAGGGAAGACAGAAGGGAGGGGTGTAGACAAAAGTCAGTCAATAATCCCAACAGATAATAAGTTTGAAGATGTGCTTGTTGATTCCACCTCTCTCCCGGGAAAACAAGCGACATAATTGGTGGAGCGAGCGGGGTAGAAAATAATACCCATATGACCTGGAGGCATAACAGGACATATGCATAGAGGGGTACCTGCATATTGGCACAGGCATAGCGGAGTACCTACATGTTGGGACATACTGATGGGAATAAATATAAGTATACATTGATGACTTTTAATGGAAGGACGTCCATTGGATATATGGTGCCATTACATTTATGGTAGAAACATTTCATTAACGCTGGTGACTTTACAGTGAGAAAGTTCCAGACAGAGGTGAATGTGGATAGGTGGTAAGACACATTACATACCTAGTCACACGGTCACACGTCTACATAAGTTTTTATCCTATATCGCCTCTTGTGGGTGAGAGGGTGGTTGTGATGTACTGTGTGGTGTTGTAGATTAATAATATTAGATAGGCATAGATAATGATATAGGTTCTAGGTAGATTATCTGTTTATAGGAAGGACTTATTTATTGCTTTGAAGTGTCTGTACTCACCTTGCTGAACTACCTGCTTTATCTATGGCCACTCCCAAAATAACTACCGCCGAACTGAGGGCAAACGGGGAGGAAATTGGTTTAGCTGGCTCGGAACTAACTGATTACATCCAGGAAAGAGAGCGAGAGATTCGTCAAGAGGAACGAGAAGATCGAAAGGCCGAGTTGGAAGTGAGAAGAATAGAGGTGGAGACCAAACGAATGGAAATGGAACAGGAGACCAAGCGACTGGAAATGGAACAAGAGGCCAAGAAAATGGACCAGGAGACCAAGAAACTGGAAATGGAACAGACTGCCAGGAGACAAGAAATGGAACATGAATACCGCTTGAAAGAGTTAGAACTCAAGACACAAACTAAGGGTGAAATAGATGCAGCAGAAGAAGTTCATCTTCACCTGGGGCAACCCACATGAGTGGACAGGGTTACCATGCCATGAAGTTTCCCTTGGCGGTCTTTGATGAAAGTAAAGAGAAGATATACCAGTTTTTGGATCGGTTCGAGGCTATGGCAGTCGCTATGGGACTGGATAGAACCCGATGGGCTCTTAAATTATCCCAGGCTTTACGTGGTTCAGGGTACGAGGTCTACACACGCCTACCACCAGGACATGAAAATCAGTACGAGGAATTGAAAGCCGCTTTGATGAAACATTATGAAGTCACAGCACAAACGTATAGGAAGAAGTTTAGATCGTCTAGAAGAGAGCCGGGAGAACTATTCGCCGCCGACAGTCTGAGGCTGAAATCCTATCTCCAGAAATGGATGGACTTGGCAGAATTCAAGAGGGATTATGAGAGTCTCGAAGAGATGATGGTGGTCGACCAGATGCGAAAGCAAATGTCGAAACCTCTCAGAACCTTCTTGGGAGAACAAGGGGCGGAACGGATTGATGTTGTGAATAAGCTGGCGGAACGATTCGTAGAGGTACATGGGGAGGCTGCGGAACTCAGTATTCAAACCAAAGGTCAGGAGAAACAAGAGAAAAAGAAACCTAAGAATTGGGAAGGAGAAAAAGTGGAACCTTATATAAAGCACACAGAAGAGAGTTCAGAGAAGGTGAAGGAAGGAAACCAGAACACCTCGAATTCTCCAGCGAAACGACAGTGGTCTGAGAAGTGGTGTTCATTCTGCAAAGTGCCATCTCATAACACGAAGGACTGCAGATCGAAACCTAAAAGTTCTTACTTCGCAGCATGCAAAGTGATTCCTACGACGGTGATCACAGACAAGGCTGAGGTCGGCGAAGGAGATAGGAACAAAAAGGACACACGGAAACCTAGGAAGGGAACATGGTGCACACACTGCCAGTCGACAACACATAATACTGTGGACTGCAGATGCAAGGCAGAAGACGCCAATTGCATAACCAACCTCGAGGAATCAAAAGAGGAAGGCAAGGAAACGGTCAAGGAGATGAAAGACACTCAGGACCAAGAGAGACCACCTGTGGTCGAACTGATTGAAGTCAATGGCCAGCAGGTTGCTTGTCTCTACGATACAGGTTTGGATGGGGAAGCGGTGGTGGACGCCAGCTTGGTAACCCAGACCAACTTACAGGGGAGACCATAGAGATACAGCTGGCAATGAGGAGTGCTGTTACCATGACGCTGCCAATCGCTAAGGTGGAGATTAAATCCAGGTACGTCACGGGCATTATTCCAGCTGCTGTATTATCTGACTCCTTATTTCCCATGATCATTGGCACAAAATATGTCTTTTTGGGGATGCCCAAACAGCCAGCCCACAAGGGAGCAGTTGCCAGTGGATTTCAAGGAAAGGAAAAAGAGGCAGAGACACTATGCGACAACTCAGTGATAGGAGAATTGCATACTGCCCAGAGGAAGGATACTACGTTGCGTCCTTGCTACAGGAAGCTGCAAAGGAGTGCTGAGCCACCAGAACGAGGACAGTACTTTCTGAAGAATCGACTACTCTATCGGAGAGCTGGGAGGGGAGACAATCTGCACGAGCAGTGGGTGGTTCCAGAGACCCACCGTCATCACATTCTTCAGAGTGGACACATCATAGGCGAGAACCGACATATGGGTGTCAGAGAGACCTTGCAGCAAATTTCCGGCCATTATTGCTGGCCAGGAATGACCGGAGATGTACGCCGGTGGTTGAAGTCTTGTTCGGAGTGCCAGAAAGCGCCACCCAACAAGCGAACTACGAGTAACATAGCTCTTAAAGTGGAAGACAAAGTGGAATTGTGGGGTCCAGCAGAGACCAATATACTCCAAGTAGGATGGAAAGGACCTTATCCTGTGGAAAAGGTGGTGTCCAAGAACATCTACAAAATCCGGATCGGGGAAGAGCAGAAAAATCTTCCTAGACATCTCATCAGGAAATATGAGGAGAGATCCGGGAGTAAAGCTTCGCACTTTACGGTGATGGCAGCCATTGGGACAAAAGTTACCAGTCCAGACGAAGACCAGAGATCGCCAGTACAACATAGGAGGGCCTATGGGACAGTACGTGATAGGTCAGATTTACCCAACGACAGGAGGAGGGAAATCACAAGTCAGGGAAAGGACAAGAGTGAAAGTTTCACCGGTTACCAAGTTCAGAAGGGGTGGGTAACGTCGGGAAAGGCGAGAATTACCCAGGACTCCAACCGAAGATTGGATGACCAGATACAATATCGCCCAAGATGGTCCTGGAAGCAAAAGTCCAGGAGATTTGGGAAAGACGACTCGGTCCAACGAGGACGAGGGGGAACATCCACAGAGGCAAAGCCGGGGGAAACCAAGAGGACATGGAAGCAGTGTTACAATCAGGATTTGACGATCCGTCTGTATTGTGAGCCATCGCTTACGCCAGTGGAAAGGAGGTCGACTGAACGTACAGGAGCGATGAGCCAACACTAGTTTCAGTCATAAGTAGTATGGTAGGGTGCATATGAGGTCGCCTACTGGATGAGGTGTTGATCCATGTGAGGATCCAATCATATCATCAACACGTGATGTTAATAGCTACTTCGCAGAAGCTCAACGCACGGTGGATGTGATGGACGTTGTTGTTGCACCAGGACTTCACAGTGGAATACATTTCTGGTAAGGAGAATGTAGGAGCGGATTTCTTATCTAGACATCCAACTCCAGAGGAAGAGGAATAAGTTGGAGGATCATAGGAATCAAAACTACAGGGATGAAGAGTCGACGCGGTCAACTCTCTTAAGAGGGGGCCTATGTCACAGAAAAAACTGCAGTTTAATGATTCCTTGATAACTTTTAAAATACAAGGAAGGAGAAGGGTTAACAATCGTGTACTTCATTCTGAGAGGAGGACGAATAAAAGAGCATTGACCGACACAGATATGAAAATAGGATACAGGTGTTCGTAAAGTTCATTGCTTGACGATGGGAAAATGAACGGAGAATGCTTTGAAGTGCAAACGAGCGATGGACAGAGGACCAACGCAACAGCGGAGAACGGAGCGCCCGGACGTATACGTGATTTCACTGAACGTTTAATGTTACGGGAACGGCAAATGCGACTGTTGATGTATGGATATCAAACAATCAACGGAGGATGGGACACGCAATATAAAAAGCTGAACATGGAGTTTCTGTTTAGTGTGATACCAAACTGGAGGGAAAGATAGATTATGTGTCCTGTAATGAATAGAAATATCCTCCCTTATAATGGGATAGAGTGCTTGGCTGCGGATAAATTTCGATTCGGGGACTTACATTAATTCTATAGAGGCATATATAAGGTTCAAATCTCCTATTGAAATCATAGAAGAGATGAAGGTTACTACACTTGAGCAAATAAAGTACCTACTTAGAAACAACAAGAACATAGACATGTTTTAATATGAAGAAGTGATAACTTAACGTCAAATACAGAACACTGTATGCTCAAACAAATATACAACTAAAACCCTTAAAAGGAAAAGACGTTAACCTGTGGCAAGCAGGGATACTTAAAACTGAATGCAATTGCACTGTGCCGAAACATTAAACCATAGACATGGTGTAGAACAGTCATGGTAACTCTAGACAATGTTGGATAGTGGCGGTGTGTATTCAGAGGTGGATTATAATACCGTCCAAACCGGGAAATATATGAACTTCAGTGACTTACCAAATCGGATTATTTTCTGGTGATAAGACATTGAACAGTTGTTTTCTTCAAGAATTGGATTAATTCCCGCCTCAAGCAGGAGGAAATCATTCATGGTGAGATCACTCCATTTCTGTGTGTGCAGTCCTGTGTTTTGGCTGACAGAAAAGACGAGAAGAACTAATGCACATACGAGATCAACCGTCCTATCTTGCATTCACACTAGCAGACAATACCAACTACATATACACAGTCCATACATACACCAGACATAGTTTTTCTTAATAAATCTGTTATTTATTGTTGAAAGGAACTGTTGTCGGAGTATGTGTTGAGAGAATAACAGAGAGGGTGAAAGAAAGAGATATATGGAAGGGAAGACAGAAGGGAGGGGTGTAGACAAAAGTCAGTCAATAATCCCAACAGATAATAAGTTTGAAGATGTGCTTGTTGATTCCACCTCTCTCCCGGGAAAACAAGCGACAGAAGGTATACGCCTTATCCTGGTGTGAGGAAATGCAACCTAAAGACTAAATGTTATGGCAGGGCAGACCAGGCCCTAAGCCTTGGTTGTTAATTGGTCTAGGATCTAAGCTCCGACAGTTGCTGATCCGGCAGCTTCTGTAGCTTGTCTTGTTCCTTACGTATTGGTGTCACTTTTCCTCTGGAGTAAACTAGACAGACCGCGAGAGGGATCATGCTGCATGGGCAACACATGGTCTCTAAATTCAGCCCAGGCTTTGTGTTATGGAGAGATAACCCCATTTTACAAACTATCGTTTGTCAAGACGGCAAGGTGCCAGTCATATATATATATATATGGCGTTTGTGAAGTCTCACTACACTTTGTATTGTGATGGCCCAGATAGGGACATGGATTAGTTATTCCGTAACCCATAGTATATGGGGTCAGAGGTTATGGCAGTATTCAGTAAATGGACACTTGGATGGTGAAAAGTGGATACTTATCACACAGCGTGAAAACGCTGAGACTCGCTTCGCGGTCAACTGGAAGCGAGATCCGGACAAAGGGCATTCTAGATGTTGGTTTCGTCGAGTGCGGACCACGCTGTAATAGATTGATGGCCAACACTGAGCCACTCTTTTAGTGAAGTATAGAAAATGTGGTGTAGATTTGCGATCTTGTTGCATAATTTTATGCGCAATTGTGAGTAACTATCGTATAGTGTTTTGGGGAATGGATCGTCAAAAAAAAACCGCTCTCGCGTTGAGTTATTACAGTGGGCCATGATGTATGAAGTTTAAGTTATTACAGTGGGCCGTGATGGCCGGGTAAAATGAAAGAGTTCGAATATCAGTCAAGTAAAGTAAAGTGCGGAGAAGAAACCATGGTGGCGACTTTATGATGATGAAAGTACAACTAATACCCCTAGGCGGCGTCAGTCTGCACACCAAACAAACAGTCGCGCTTATACACCAGAGCGGTCAGCCGTGCCGCGGCATGTATGTAGAACAATTTTGAAAAATGAAGTACATGACGTCATTTAAAAATGTGCTACAAATTCATTACATTAATTACAATAGCCACTGCTAAGGTCTAACGCTGTTTTGGGGGAACTGGAAAGTACCAATGAACTATTTATTATAATTTACTCAACAAATTTCTAACCGTAAAGCGATGAGGAGGTTTATCAGGAAATTTTTGAACAACCATCGGTGTGTATCGACCGCCATTTCGAAACACTTGTTCAACCAAACAAATTCTTTCTTCCATTAACACTATTCTTCTTTGAAGTGCAAAAAGTTACTCCAGCAGACGACAGCCATTCGCAGCATATTGCTTCATTTCTTTCTAAATTGTTCTGCAAACATAGTGTAGTGAGACTTTACAAACACCCTGTATAATGTCTTTGGCTCCGCATCCCATTAATCCACTGTACATGAGATGGGATTATGGAAAAGACTCCTTGTGCTAAAGTTTCTCACGTAGACACATCTTCTCTTCGTGCTTCCCGATGTCTGCCACAATAGGGCGTTTGTTCTCAAGTCCAAAGTTGACGTCTGCCTGGTGTATCAGCATCTGTCTGTTATTATTAGTGAAATGCATCGCCGTATCTAGGCGTGTCTCTGGAAGTGTTGAGCTGTGCTATCGTTGGAACCGAGATTAGTGAACTCTCAATACTGGCTTCTTTAGATACGGTCTACATGCCTTTGACAAAGCTAGATTGTATTCGCAGAGTCAGCTGTGGTAATAATTCTGCTAGCATTTCTGATTCACTTAACTGTATGAAACAAAATCTGAAGCGCGAGTTCATGAGCTTCCAGTGTACTGATACCTAGGTAGCGGGTTCGACCCCTACACCAATCAGTTGGACTAAAATGTTGACTTCATGTCCTTGACTTGGGGACGTAAATTTCAAGATCCCATGTAGAGTAGATTCGCCTCATGGCGACGAACACTGGTAATAATGAAAGCTAATCCACGCACAAAAATCAGTCCAGTGCATTAGAAGTGATAGCCCTTGAATGAACTACACTTGAGTTAAAGCGAGCGAAAGAACGAAAATAGACAGACAGACAGACAGACAGACAGACAGACAGACAGACAGATGAGCATCGGGGTCATCTGGCTCATATACATCAACATGTCTTAGACAGTGAAATCGTTTGGCCATACTGAAGGGCACAGCGGCTTGAAGAGAGCAGTCATGGAAGGCATGATACATCACTGACACCTTGGTCAGGAGTGTGTGAGGCCGGAGAAATGACAAGAGATCGACAGACTTTACGTGCTGAAAATTCTTCTTCTTCTTCTTCTTCTTCTTCTTCTTCTTCTTCTTCTTCTTCTTCCTCCTCCTCCTCCTCCTCTTCCTCCTCCTCTTCTTCCTCCTCCTCTTCTTCTTTTCTTCTTCTTCTTCTTCTTCTTCTTCTTCTTCTTCTTCTTCTTCTTCTTCTTCTCTGTTGTTGCTGCTGCTGCTTCATCATCATCATCATCATCATCATCATCATCATCATCATCATCATCGCTTCGTCTTCTTCCTCATCTTCTTCTTCCCCCTCCTCCTCCTTTTCGTCTTCCTGTAAGATTGCTAGCGGACTATAGTCCCACAACCATGCAAGCCAAGCCCATTTATATGCCAGTTTTTTCTTTGTTGGGCGTGGGCTGATTCCGCCCCACCCCTGATATATGGAGTAGCCTGTCTCAGACCAACCCTCTTTAGTCGCCTTTTACAGGCAGCAAATAATGTGTCAAGACAACATGAAACGAGATCTCAAATGTCAGCTCTGAATAGATGCTTTGGCCGTTAATCTATCTTTTATTAAAATACTCAAAAAGGGTAGTGTCTTTGCACTTTGTGTGTCAGCATTGCCATTGCTTCTGCCAATCTCTTGCCACCTGTCGTCAAAATTCAACTTTTTCCTGTTAAAGATTTTGCTTTTTAACATGCTAAATATCTACTTCCCGGCCAAAGAAATAAAAGAGAAAGCAGTGAGAGAACGAAAGCCGGCTTACTGTCCTTCATGCCGACAAATCAGGCCAATTACATCGTCTGCAGAATGTCTGATCGAAGTGAAAGCCGACTTCCGGTGATTTAGCATAATTTGTACACTGATAGGTTTTGTTTCCTAGTGAAACCTGAACTGGTGTTTTGTAATTTCCCGACATGCCGCTGATTTCTGCTTCCGTTTCAGTGTCGCTGTATTGAATTACGGATATCTCATATCCCTGTGTATTTGACAGCCAATAAAGCTGATGGAATTTTGACCTTTAGGAAGCAGCTGGGATTTCAAATTATGTTCTGATTAATAGATGTATTTATGTATTTCTTATTGTCAGGTCATTTATGCAGATTAATCCTAGCACAATTCTGACAGCTTTTAGCTTCAAAATAGCGTTTTCACTGCACAACAAGAAAAACATTAAGACACCCCTTTCCTAAATTGGCTGTCTGTTTCATGCGTTTAATGTTTTTCATTGCTTTTATAGTTTACTATTTTATTACATGTGAAACATAATGTCAGAAGGAATAAAAAATACATTAGCTTAGTGGCGGAAATACAAAACAACTTAGGCGTGCGTGTTTACGTCGAACATCTGATATATTCTCTTAGTATTTCTGTCAATAACCTATGGTAAAATAGTGTTGTAGATTATGGTGAAATCACCACATGTATGTCACTAGAATAAGATTACGGGCCTTCAGAAGACTGAATGTCTACTGGAGTGACATGTTCGTAGAAATATCTCATCTCATCTCGTTTCATCTCATCTCATCTTGTTCCTCTTGTACCTTGCGGTGCCGAGGTGAAGCAGAAACAGCGGAAGTGTGCCCGTTAATGGGCTTCATATACTGTATCGAGATTCCCATGGACTCTGCCATTCCCTCTGTCCATCGTTTACATGATCGGCCGCCTCTTTGGTTCAATTTGGTTGTACATTGATTGCTTGTTGTGGACTACTGTTAATTGGTAGCCCATTTATATGACTTGTTGTGGTAAACTGTTAGGTAGTAGCCCAGTTATATGGCCGAATCATTGTTTTAGGCATTGTATTTGGCTAGTTTATGATTTACTAGGAGAGATTATGTTAGGTAGTTTGCCATTGATTTTTGAACGACAGAATCTTATACCATTGTTAAAAATCAACACAAGGAGTCTAAATCTCTTGTAGCTTGCTTGTGTTCGTTGGCTTGAGCTCCAACGCGAAGTCCTGTTTGTCGGATGAAGGCATCCTGTTGTCCAACATCAGTGTGATGTCATACAGGACCTGAGGTTTGCGTGAGTATCCGTTGTCCCATGTCTGGCTTATTGGTGTGCAGACTGGTGGTTCCTCTACGAAGATTGAGCATGGAAGAAACGGTCACGTAATACGCGTGCTATTCCAACATCAACCGCCGATTAGCTGGTAAAAATAAACTCGTTGCCATAGCGATACCGTTCATAGCTTGCATTACTCAGCTAAGTAGTCTTTTAGCTCACTACACATCAACCTACAGTCGCATTTGTTCAGTGGTTAACGAATCGCAAAGGAATAAACATGGACACTGTATAATATACCTCAGGATATATACCTCAGAAAGCTGGCCCCTGATCTTGGATTATGTAAATGTACACTTTAGTTTGGTCATTGGAACCGCTGTCGCGCAGTGGCTAGCATGCTTGCCTCCCGGCCCAGCAGCCATATGATGGAACCCCCATCGAGTCGGGTTTTTTTTTTAATTGACCTGGGCTCTTGGGTCAGTCAACCTAGCCTAAAATGGGTACCAGAGAATGTTTTGGGATATAAAGGCATAGGTGTGATATTGACCACATCATTTATCAAGTGCCGATTGATGTATATATGGCTTGCAACGTGTACCCAGGACGCATTATAGACGTGTTAATGAGTCCCTTACCTATATATGCTTACTTATAGATTCGCAATATGTTTTACTCGTTAATTTACCACAACAGGTGTCGGCAACCTACGGCAAGCGTGGCACGTGAAACGACTGGCAATGGCTCACTGAGTGAAATTAAATACAATATATGTTCTCTTTTTTAAAAAAATTGAATTTTTCATTAAATAGCGGCATGTAATTATTTTAAATTTATTCCTGAGTTCACATCAGTTCAAAGCGACATTTGTTAGTCATTGGACGAAGAATATGCGAGCTGATGCAGATTGAATGTGTAGCAACAATGACTGGCCTTGACAAAGCTATGTTTCCGTCCTACTCTCCCTCTCTCCCTCCCTCCCTCTCTCTCTCTCTCTCTCTCTCTCCTCTCGCTCCCCCTCTCTCTCTCGCTCCCCCTCTCTCTCTCTCGCTCCCCCTCTCTCTCTATCTCTCTCTCTCTCGCTCCCCTCTCCCTCTCTATCTCTCTCTCCCTCTCCCTCTCTCTCTCTCTCCCTCTCTCTCTCGCTCCCCCTCTCTCTCTCTCGCTCCCCCTCTCTCTCTCTCTATCTCTCTCTCTCTCCCTCTCTCTTTCATTTTTTCTTTCACTTTCTCTCTCTCTCGACCACCTCACCACTAACTCTATAGTTCTCTCTTTTGATGTGATATTTTGTTAACCATAATATTTCTAAAATACTTTGTTGCGACACGTCATGTATGCCTGAAATATTGATGGGATCTCTGTTAAGAGCTGCCTTAAAGTACACGAAACTTTGACGTGCTAGATTGTCCGTTTTGCTGTATTTCAGTAATATGATAAATAAATTGTAACCTTAGAGAAATGAAGACCAATGTATAATGCGCTTTGGGAAAAAGCGCACAAAACATTCTTACAATTCCCCCAACTCACACCCAAATCACCCCATCATTTCAGTGAGGTAAATAGAGGAAGAGAGGAAGAAGACAAACAAATTCACAGGTAATGGGTGTGATTGTATGTCTTCTACGTCTTTATCTTCTCATATTTCTATACAGATCTCAAACACCCGTCCTTGCCTTGACAACGACTGTCAAGAATGTTCTATCAGACGCTACATTACCGTTCAGCCGGGACATCTATGCTGTTTGATTTACCAATCACATGCTGCAGACAGCAGACTGATCGATTATGAGGCACTGTCCGGAAGTTCTAAAGTATACAAACATTACAAGGTTATTGATGACAATGCCAAAGAACGGTCTGCACATTTTGACTTGCTTGTCTGGTCCATCCGCTGACGGGCTGAACGCAATTGCCTTAACAGATAACCTACGTCTCGCCGCAGAAGCATGTATATCTTCTTATCCTTGCCTGTCATAAAGCTTTTCTGGGGAGTTTGAATTTCTTTCTTGTGCCAAATGTGTTGCTCTGGTAATCATGATCCCGTTCCGCTTTAGAATAAAATCTGATTTTATCAACCTATCTGTGTACAGGGCTTTTTCGCTGTTTACCTCTTAATGGACGGGGATTTTTCTATGTTTGGTGTAGGATAGGTTTGTCTCTTTGATTTGAAATATGTGCTTGGAGTTTAAAGTTAGTGCTTTTCACGATTTGTTTTTCAAAGCTCTATTTATGTGAAACATAATTATCATCATCATCAACACGTACCGTGCCGATAAGCAGGGTGGTCATGTTTTGCCATCTCACAAGATCACCAAACGCAATATGTTACATCAAGTGTTCTTACATTTTAATTATAATGGGTCACCTCTGTTTTCTTATCTCGACCATGCCATGTGGCCAAGCCATAGATACATTTACTTCTCTGCATTCGCAATGCTCTTTTCACCTCTGTCATGCCGGTTGTCACCAAGTGCTCTAGTTTATTTCTTCTCACAACGTGCTTAAAAACCTTGACTGTCCACGCATAATTTCTCTACTCTGTTTATGGCTTTCGTGTTTTTCTTGAAGGACTTTGACTCATTGGTTTTTCTGTCTGTCTATTTTCCCCAGAAACCACATTTCCACTGCCACTACACGTTTTTAAGCGTGTCTGTTTATTGTCCACGTAATTATACCGGAAACATTTAACGTGTATAACTAAGGGTAAATAAAAAAAGGAAATAGAATTTATAAAGGTTAACAGCTACAATCACTGACTTCCTTCTTTTTATCCCATGCCGTTTTTCGTTGAGGACCATATCCATCCAGTCTTCTGTCTCTTTTGCCGCCAGTGACTTGTTTATACCAACGTTCTTTCATACTCCGATGTCAAACTATGCATAGTCTTCTCTCTTGGTCTCTTTGCCTCTCTTCCCGCCAACTGAAACATTAACTCATTAGTAATGTGCTTTGATTTCACAAAGTAGTGTGACAGTCGGTGTTGTGTAGCACTGTCTTATTTTCTTCTTTTGTGATTTATGGCTGATAACTTCCACCTGGGCATTAGCTTGTTAGTTCGTTGCATATCCGTTACATGACGTCGCATTCAACCCCAGCATTTTAAGCTGTTTGTAATTTCTTGGCACAGTAGTCTAGTTAAGTAGTTTGCCATTGATTTCTGAACGACCTGCAATCATACATTTTCATGAAAACCTTCGCAAAGCTGCCAAATAGCCCGCAACTGTGTTTCGAAGGCGGTATTACGGATTACTACCTGCGTCTGTAACCCCTTGTGGAGGAAGCATTACCAGTTTAGGTCTGACCCCTGCCAGTCCGTGTATTCAATAGTGACCTGTCTACAGCCCGAGACACCTCTCTACAGACGTGGATTTCCAGTACAGACCTACACATCCCGCTGGTTTCTTAGCTTGCAGAGCTTAGGTCGATCTCTGCAATACACTTCCCGTAGAGACGGTACTTTCGTTAGAAAAAGTCGCTTAAAAGTCGACAGGGTCGACTTCATTGCACCGGGTTTTTATCCCATACGGCTCAGACTCTTTCCGCAGCGCGGAAAGTGTCGCACAACGCACTAACTCCGTAGCTCCAGCGACAACCCCCAGGAGTCTCCGAAAAAAAGCATTCCTGAACCGAAGGATGCGGCTAGGAATCGAACCCACAACCTTCGGTGCCCGATTCATACGGCTTCACCACTTCGCCAGGGAGACTCTCACTTTGGTTAGAAAATACTACGCCAACCTCCCCATAGATGCCAGCCATTTTCAGGGGATTTGAACCCTAGTGCTTCGGCTTTAAGATCTAAAACACAACAGTCGTTCGTTAAGAGGATTCATAAGCAACCTAATATTCCATGACTCGTAGCTAACTGAACGGCATGACATTTGTCATCTTGTTCCAGACGCATTCCTGTTTACAGCGAACCTGATTCCTCTTGTTGACCACATGAGCCTAAACGTATCATTTGTATTCTCGTCCACACAGGGTTATGAATTTACTATTGTGGTAATGTCACCGGCTCACATAAAGTGGACGACGTGCGGAAGGAGTCACGGTGTGGGGGAATCAAGTTTCACTGCCGACCACAAGCTGGATCACGGAGTCAACGCATTATAATCTGTTGCTTGTAGAGGTATGTGATCATTCATTATTTACTACTACTGTTTCTCTGTGTGTGTCCAGCTTTAATGTCGAGTTTTGCGTGGTGGCTGGTGGGACACTTATGTTGTTACATTCTATTCTTGAGCATGTTAAGAAACATTTGAGTATAATAGGGCACTTCTGTTACATGAGCATTCTATGATGTCGGATTATGTTAAATTGTTTGTTTGTTCACGAGGAAGCCTCTTTTGTCGAATTGTTACTTTGTTTGTTTAAAGAGTCCTGGAAAATCGCTCTCATGGAGTCTTTTCCTTTAATTGACGGAAAACGTATGATGTATTGGTGTTTCGTTGATAATTTTAGCATGTTTATAAACTTCTGCTGTGACATTGATTAATTGAGCGTGTTAATATAATAGACATTTGCTGTAGAGTTTTGTTACACTGTTTATTTGAGTACGGGCAATGTCTGTGCCGAAAGGGGCAAGCTGTCTGACTCGCGCTGTGAAGGCCGTGAGTTCGTTTTTGAACTGCGTCGTTCAGACTGTGAGTGCAATTTCTGGAAGATCCCTGGTGGTCATGGTTTGAGCTACGGAGTTCGTGCTGTGTGTGATGCTCTTGGCAGTAGTTTTGCTGTTCTGCAGAGAGTGACCAAACTAGATTGGAAAACCCGGTGCAATGAAATCGATCCCTTCGTTTTTAACCTCGTATTTTAACTTTCGTCTGTGTATCCTCCGACGCCTCTCTGGTTTCATAATACACTTGAGTATGTTTAGACACCTTTCATATACACTTTTGATATATTGTTTTTCTTTGATTAACTTCTGTTCTAGAGTTGCGTTTTGTTTTTAAGCATGTTCTGATAACTAGAGTTTTGCAGCAGTGTGTATTAAGAAACCCCAATTGTACATGATCTGAAAAGTGTTAATTTAAACAGTGGGCGTTTTAAGGTAACGGTTAGGACGTTGCGCAGAGAATAGCATGAGCGCGGTCGGTCAAGGGTTCGATTCCTGAGCTCGTCGCTGGCTACGGGAGGGAGCGATTGGCCACCTAATCCCCCATGCACCCAGGCCTATAAAATGAATTGGCCCATCACGTCACAGACCATGGCAGGTTCCTGTTACACGGCTTTAAGTAATTAGGTAAATTGACTAGAGCATGTCTTGGGGCCTCTATTGTCTATGTGTGTTCCACTGCTTGTTTAAAAGTATGTTCAAATGCGAATGCTGCACAATGAGCAATTAAATGGAGACGAAGATGATAGCAGTGAAGGTCAGAATATCCTGGACAGGAAAGAAAATGAATGCTGGGGTATTAAGAGCTGCAAGTTGTATGCGATCAGGGATCAATACTTCGAGGATAGGACAACATGACGTTGTTGGTGCATGTCAACAGGAGAGGCGGAATAGAGAAATAACGCTTAGGTGAGGAAGTACAGGGTAAAAGAGGCGTTAGAAGACAGGAAAGATACATGTGGAGAATTTAAAGAGCTGATCAATAAACAATAACATAAGCAACACTGATTTCATCAAAATTTGAGACAAGAGGTAGGATTGTACAGTCTTGATCGCCTATATATATTTGAGACAAGTGGTAGGATTGTACAGTCTTGATCGCCTATATATATTTGAGACAAGTGGTAGGATTGTACAGTCTTGATCGCCTATATATATGTGAGACAAGTGGTAGGATTGTACAGTCTTGATCGCCTATATATATGTGAGACAAGTGGTAGGATTGTACAGTCTTGATCGCCTATATATATTTGAGACAAGTGGTAGGATTGTACAGTCTTGATCGCCTATATATATTTGAGACAAGTGGTAGGATTGTACAGTCTTGATCGCCTATATATATTTGAGACAAGTGGTAGGATTGTACAGTCTTGATCGCCTATATATATATGTGTGAGACAAGTGGTAGGATTGTACAGTCTTGATCGCCTATATATATTTGGGACAAGTGGTAGGATTGTACAGTCTTGATCGCCTATATATATTTGAGACAACTGCCAAAACAAAAGTCCTCGTCTACCAAGCCTGTGTCCTTAGTACTCTTCTTTATGGCAGTGAAACCTGGACAACTTACTCACGCCAAGAGAAACGTTTAAACAGCTTTCATATGCGGTGTCTGCGAAGAATACTTGGTATTAAGTGGCAAGACAAAATCACAAATACTGAAGTATTGGAAAGATCAGGTTGTGTGACGGTGTATTCCATGCTCAGCCTTCGTAGACTTAGATGGATAGGACACGTTAGGAGGATGGATGATGGTAGAATACCAAAGGACATCTTTTTTGGTGAATTACAGATGGGTAAGAGATCTCAGGGTCGGCCTCTACTACGATACAAAGATGTGTGTAAGCGGGACATGATTGATACAGGCATTGATAATGCACAGTGGGAGCACGTCGCCGCTGAACGTGTTGCATGGAGGGCAACTATCAGAAATGGAATAAAGACAAAGGAGAAAATGATTGCAGATAAAGCACACACAGAGCGTGAGAGACGTAAGATGGTGCAAAATGGTGGAAATGACCATGTTTTCACATGCACCTACTGTGGGCAAACATTTGCAGCAAGAATTGGCCTTACCAGCCACACTCGCCACCGCCATGGATCGTAGTTATTGCCATATGACAGTTATTAAGCCTTTTTGAAGCACAATGTACCAAACTATCGTCTGTCAAGACGGAAAGGTGCCAAATGAATGAACAAATGAGGTAGGATTGTACAGTCTTGATCGCCTATATATGTCTCAGAGCAGACACCTGAGGAAGAAGGATGATGACGACTTGGGGGGGGGGGGGGGAGGTCGGAGAAGGAAGAAGAAGAAAAGGAGCAGAATGATGAGGAGAAAGAAACGAAAGATGAAGAGAAGGAGTAGCAGAATGAGAGGGAAGCGGGGGGGGGGGAGAGAGAGAGAGAACAAAGAAAAAGAAGGAGTGGGCAAGACACCCTCGCTCTACAGATCCACCAGCTAATAGAGCTATGCTGGCGAGAAGGACAAGTCCCACAGGATTTCAAAGATTCAAACATCATAACGTTGTACAAGAACAAGGGAGATCGGAGTGACTGCAACAACTATAGGGGTATCTCACTTCTATGTATTGTTGGGAAAGTATTTGCCAGAATTGTCCTGCGCAGACTTCAAGTCCTGGGAGATCAAGTGTACCCCGAATCACAGTGCGGCTTCCGTCAGAACCGGTCTACCATTGATATGATATTCTCATTGCGACAGATGCAAGAAAAATGCCGGGAACAAAATCAGCCACTGTTTATTGCCTTCATCGACCTCACAAAGGCATTCGATTTGGTCAGTCGTGAGGGTCTGTTCAAAGCACTAAAGAAGATTGGCTGTCCACCAACTCTTCTGTCCATTGTGGAATCGTTCCACACAGGCATGAAGGGTATAATCAAGTTTGATGGCTCAACTTCAGAAGAGTTTGAAATCAAGAGTGGAGTTAAGCAAGGTTGTGTACTACCCCCCACCCTCTTTGGGATATACTTTTCACTTCTACTGAAATATGCCTTTCGTGATCAGGATGACGGTATATACATTCACTCACGCTCAGATGGTGGCTTCTATAATGCTCATAGATTGAAGGCAAAGACCAAAATTAGCAGGGTACTAATCAGAGAGTTGCTTTTTGCGGATGATGCTGCGATTACGACCCACTCTGAGGTAGAATTACAATATCTACTATCTGCATTCTCCAATGCTTGTTCTGAAATTGGTTTAACAATTAACAAAAAGAAGACACAGATTATGTCACAAGGTGCACACAGTGTACCATCAATCTTTATTGACGATGCCGAACAGGAGATAGTAGACCATTTTACATATCTAGGATCAGAGGTAAATAGCAAATTATCCCTCGATCAGGAAATCAACATCAGGATTGGCAAGGCAGCAACAACAATGAACATGTTAGCAAAAAGAGTCTGGGAGAACAGGAAGCTTACTGCCAAAACAAAAGTCCTCGTCTACCAAGCCTGTGTCCTTGGTACTCTTCTTTATGGCAGTGAAACCTGGACAACTTACTCACGCCAAGAGAAACGTTTAAACAGCTTTCATGTGCGGTGTCTGCGAAGAATACTTGGTATTAAGTGGCAAGACAAAATCACAAATACTGAAGTATTGGAAAGATCAGGTTGTGTGACGGTGTATTCCATGCTCAGTCTTCGTAGACTTAGATGGATAGGACACGTTAGGAGGATGGATGATGGTAGAATACCAAAGGACATCTTTTTTGATGAATTACAGATGGGTAAGAGATCTCAAGGTCGGCCTCTACTACGATACAAAGATGTGTGTAAGCGGGACATGATTGATACAGGCATTGATAATGCACAATGGGAGCACGTCGCCGCTGAACGTGTTGCATGGAGGGCAACTATCAGAAATGGAATAAAGACAAAGGAGAAAATGATTGCAGATAAAGCACACACAGAGCGTGAGAGACGTAAGATGGTGCAAAATGGTGGAAATGACCATGTTTTCACATGCACCTACTGTGGGCAAACATTTGCAGCAAGAATTGGCCTTACCAGCCACACTCGCCACCGCCATGGATCGTAGTTATTGCCATATGACAGTTATTAAGCCTTTTTGAAGCACAATGTACCAAACTATCGTCTGTCAAGACGGAAAGGTGCCAAATGAATGAACAAATGAGGTAGGATTGTACAGTCTGATCGCCTATATATGTCTCAGAGCAGGACACCTGAGGAAGAAGGATGATGACGACTTCGGGGGGGGGGGGAGGTCGGAGAAGGAAAGAAGAAGGAAAAGGAGCAGAATGATGAGGAGAAAGAAACGAAAGAATGAAGAGAAGGAGTAGCAGAATGAGAGGAAAGCCGCGGGGGGGGGGGGGGGGGGGGGGGGGGGGGGGAGAGAGAGTACAAAGTAAAAGAAGAAGCGGAGGAGGCTAAAAAGAAGCTGAGGCAGAAGGAGAGGAAGGAGGAGGGGAAAAAAAAGAAACGAAGAATAATAATGAGCGGTAGAGGAAGAAGAAGAAAAGCAGGAGAAGATTAGGAAGAAGAACGAAGAGAAGAAGCTAAAACACTGTCGCTGTTGTGGCGTTCAGCATCAACTTTACTGTAAACATGCTAAGAAAACTCAGTTATGAAGTTATGAACACGTCAATGTCTTGACCTGTCTATATAAGCATGTTCGGAAACATCTAATGCTATCAACATATTTATTGTTAACAAAATAAAGTAGGAGTTTCTTGTTTACATTATTATATCCTGTCCGTCTCATTAAGTTATATGAAATGTGTTATGTTGTTTACGAACCGAACCTAATCAAGTTGTTCATTTATGTACGACTTGAGAATTGGGATTATGTGGGGGGAAAGGGGGAGGGGGGGGGGGGGAGTTCAAAGATGACTTGGTATCAAGCTTGCAGGCAAACAACACTCAGTCCCAGGTATTTTCATGTGTTCTCTAAGCGGTGAGTGCAAGATGTGGGTGCTGATTGTTTGCTATCACCGTCGTATGCTACTGTGACTCTCGTAGTCTTGTGCTTGCAAAGTTTGATACCTCGCTTGCTTCCTTGCTTGCTTGCTTGTGTTCGTTGGCTTGAGCTCCAACGTGAAGTCCTGTATGTCGGATGAAGGCATCCTGTTGTCCAACATCGAATGTGATGTCATACAGGACCTGAGGTTTGCGTGAGTATCCGTTCGATAGGTATCATTACAACGTTGAACGTGTTCCATCATGTCTTCGTTCTCTAGACTTGTCTGCCTCCTGTGTCCCGATGTGATGTAAAGAGACGTTATTGGCAGTGTAAGTCTTGGCGCTGGCTCATCAGAGCGGCTACATCCATAAATGTATTATATCTAGCATTATTTCCAATTGTTGGTTTTAACCCCTCCATATCAGCGGCACTACATCGTGCCATATATATATCTACCATCATTTCTAATTGTGGGTTCCAACCTAGGCACAACGCGCCGCTACATCAGAGATACGAGTAGAATATGTGGATTATCAAGGCAATGTAGTGGTAACATGTTTATCTTCCGTTCTGGAATATAAAAGTTCATTCTCAGTGAGTGGTTATACTTCCCCGCAACCTATATAGCCTGAATCAAATGGGAGAGAGAGAGAGAGAGAGAGAGAGAGAGAGAGAGAGAGAGAGAGAGAGAGAGAGAGAGAGAGAGAGAGAGAGAGAGAGAGAGAGAGAGAGAGAGATTAGGTATAGAGCTGTAGTTAAAATTAATTGCATATCTTTTATAGGACGTCACAATCAATCCCAGCATTTACAGTGGTACCTTGGGTTACGAACTTAATTCGTTCTAGAACTCGGTTCGTAACCCGAAACTTTCGTAACCCGAAACATTGAAATCAATTAAATAAAGTCAATCCGTTTCAAGATGAAAGAATCCATCTTTTTTTTTTTTAATAACATCCGGTCGTTTACCTGACGAAACGCAAAGAATACGTGTACTTCACGTTTTAAATAAAGAGTAAGAAAACAACCAAATGAATTAAATGTAAAATAAACAGAGATTTAGTCTATCTTTATTACCAAGAAAACGATCATGGGAAATTTGTCACTTTTTGTTTATTCTGAATCATTAGTTTCAGTAGTATCTTGTCGCTGTTTCTTGGCAGCCGACTGGGAATCTTTCTGCACCAAGAAACTATCAAAGGAAATTTGTCGCTTCCTTTGCTGGAGAATCTTTCTGAAGTATGCCATCGTGTTATCTATCATTCATCAGGTTCACTGTCCTGTTAGCAATAAGTTTGTTTGGATGATGGTTCACAATGAAGTCTTCGACGTCTGCCTACTTGCTGCAAATTTCTTTAATCCTGGCAGTTTAAATGATCACTGGCTACTCATCATCGGACGACTGCTCCTCCTTTAATGTCTTTAGCTATTCATTCTGAAGATCCACGAGCTTATCTGTAGTACTGTTTGTACTGTTCGCGATCGTTTGTCTCCAACGTTACACCTTTCTCTCTCTCTCTCTCTCTCTCTCTCTCTCTCTCTCTCTCTCTCTCTCTCTCTCTCTCTCTCTCTCTCTCTCTCTCTCTCTCGCTCTCTCTCTCGCTCTCTCTCTCGCTCTCGCTCGCCTTCGCTCGTAACCCGAGGCACTGTTGGTTACCCGAGACAAACAATTTTCGAAGTTGGTGTTCGTAACCTGAATTGTTCGTGACCTGAGGCGTTCGTAACCCGAGGTACCACTGTATTTCCTTTTTGTGCTTTTCTAGGCATGTTTTCGCTCAATAGTTTGCCACTGCTTTCTGAACGGTCGTACCATTGTGAAAACAACGCAAAGGGATCTGCTCCCAAATCGCCTGTGATTGTCTTCGAACCCGATATGTTTGATGGAGAGTAATGGAAGACAGAAAGACGTAAGAGGAAAGAGATAAAGACAAGGAGAGAGAGAGACAGACAGACAGACAGACAGACAGACAGACAGACAGACAGACAGACAGAGAGAGAGAGAGAGAGAGAGAGAGAGAGAGAGAGAGAGAGAGGAGAGAGAGAGAGAGAGAGAGATATTTCAAGTTGTAGTTTCAAAATATGCAGTACTTCTCTCCTGGGACAATGATACTCGATTACATTTCACTGTTATGAGGTACCAAGTGTACGCCCTTTCGGACAATCACATTGGCTGATGGCTTAGACTTCAAAATGAAATGTAAATATTTATGTTACTTAATTGTTCACTTGTTTAATCATTGCACTAAATCATTGCATTGTCTTAACTCGCATGGAATTGTACGCATTGTCTGGAACTGAATCTCCATGAACATGCCCACCTAGTTCACAGCCCTTCAACGCTGTTCACATGACCAATGACAAGTTGGTTTCCTTAGAGACAAGTCTCAGAAAGTACAGTTTATTGCCAGAAACGCTGTGTGTATATTTGATAGCAGTGTTAAAACATCCCAGACCAATTTATATTATACCAGCTCTTGTTTGGATTGTAGTGACAAATGGGCTGAAATTCTACTCACCTGTGAAAAGTGCGCCGCGCCATTTTTCAATGTGCAATTCTTTGCTTTGCCACATTTCGCATTAAGTCGAAAACAATTGAACAGCTTCGGTCATGTAAATCTGGCCTTGGATAAAAGCCAGATTGTTTACATTTGAACGACGTGCGTGTATTCTGGCCTACAACATGTTATGGCCCCACCACACCACTCTCCCTCTGCCAGTTCATGCCTCGGGATCTGATGTCTACTTTGATCGCTCTTGCG
>JACEFZ010008637.1:0-177500 GCA_014155875.1 Cepaea nemoralis
ATTTCCGTTTGGTTGTTAGAGATCACAGATAACTTCGCTGCAAGGTATTGTATTTCTGTATTATTAGAACTCCTCCTTTGTGTCCTTCGCGTCGAACGTGGTGGCCTGATATCCTCTGACTTAAGAATTTTGGATTGGCGTTGAGTGTGTCTCTTGAATGCATGCCACAATCTATCTATCTTTATGAAGACGGTGTGTTAGGGAGTCCTTTCTTCTGTAAACTCCTTCGCATCCACTGTATATGTTTGCGTGTCCGGCGGTATTTGGTAATAGGACTCTAACCTACTCCTCTGTGCCTGACTCCACAGCCGGGAAGTGACCACCAAGTATCAATGGTGCTCCAACCAAACGATTCATAGGTGTGCCACTATCACCGGACGTGAAATGTACTACACTGTTATTAGCCCAGATAAGATTAACTCTTAAACATTGAAAATAACTGACACAAACTGCATTATTGTCGGAGACTTTAATAGCCGTTCAGAAAGATGGGGATACCCAGATACTGACAAAAGAGGAGATGAAGTGGAGGACTGGGAAATAGACTCAAATCTCCATCTACTCAACAAAGCGGATGACACACCGAGCTTCTACTCCAGAAGATGGATTACCACTTCTACTCCAGACTTAGCTTTCTGCACAGGAGACATCCTCCACAAAATCGATCGCCATGTGCTGGACCAATTAGCAGGTAGTGACCACAGACCAATCAAGCTTGAAATGAATATGGAGTATGTTCCACAGGAGCAAAAGCCCTTGCCCCGCTGGAATTACAAACGAGCAGATTGGGACAGATTTGCCATACTAACAGACAAATATTGTGAAAACATAAATACACGATATGGCAACATAAAGCAAATGGTGGAAAGTCTAAACAGAGCGATAATACAGGCAGCCACTGAGTCCATTCCAAGAGGAGAAAAAATTACAAACCATACTGGACTGAAGAACTACAAAGTTTGGAGGACAAAGTTGAAGATGCCAGGAAGACAGCAGAGAGAGAACAAACAATTGAAGCAAACATCTCTCTCAAAGCCATCTCAGCAAATATAAAAGAACAGTAAATCAAACAACAAGAGATTGTTGGGGGAAAAACAGAAAACCTGAATTTTGACAGGGATGGAAACAAACTATGGAAACTAGTGAAAGCCATGAACAATGAAGGACCTAGAAACAAACATAACAATTAAACAAGGAAATGCCTTGCTTACAGGCAAAAAGGCTGCAAATGCACTAATGGAACACTATGCAAATGCAAACCACATTGATATTACAACCGAACAGAAGAAAGCAATCAAAGACAAACAGATACATCATAGATACAGAGACAGCAGCAGAATATATGATGGCAAATCTAACAATGGAAGAAATGGAACAGGCAATGAATACCCTAAAAAAGAAGACATCACCAGGAAAGGATGGAATCACAAATGAAATGCTAATAGGACTAGGCACCAAGGCAAAGAAGAAACTACTAGCAGTCCTAAATAACAGCTGGAAGAGAGGAATAGTCCCACAGGCATGGAAGGAAGCTATACTAATACCAGTCCCAAAGAAAGGAAAAGACCTGGAAGAACCAAATGGCTATCGACCTATCAGTCTACTGAGCTGTGTAGGAAAATTAATGGAACGCATTATCAATGGCAGGCTAACATGGCATCTGGAAGAAAACAAACTCTTAACACCACACCAAGCAGGATTCAGAAAATACAGATCCACTGAAGATCAAATAACCTATATAGCTCAGGAAATAGAGGATGCCTTCCAAGAGAAAAAGCACACACTAGCAGTCTGGATAGATTTAGAAAAAGCATTTGATAAAGTATGGAAGGAAGGACTGAAAGTAAAACTGCAAAACATGCATGTTTGTGGAAAAATGTATAAATGGATCAGCCACTACCTTGAGAACAGAACTGCCAGGACAAAAGTACAAGGACAAACAAGCAAAATGATGCTGCTGGAGCAAGGTGTCCCCCAAGGAGGAGTTCTTTCACCAACATTATTCCTAGCATATATAAATGGACATCACAGAAAATTTTCCAGCCAGAGTACACACATCCTCCTTTGCAGATGACCTAGCCATATGGACATCTGAAGAATATATTAGTACAGCTAACAGCAGAATACAGCAAGCCTTATTAGCGCTAGAGGACTGGTCAAAATCATGGCTAGTGAAGATAAGTGAGGAGAAAACAACATGCACAGTGTTCTCCCTCTCAAATAAAACTCAGCAACCTAAGCTGGTATTGAATGGAAAAATATTGCGCCATGAAGAAAATCCAAACTATCTAGGAGTCACCTTTGATCGTCGCCTGACATGGAAGACACAGGTTGAGAAAAATCGAACAAGAGCAAGGCAGAGAATGGCAATCATGAAAAAGCTTGCTGGTACAACGTGGGGAGCAGATGAGAAAGTTCTCAAGAAGTTATATACTGGACGGGTGAGGCCAGTACTGGAATATGGCATTGCAGCTTGGGCAACAGCAGCTAAGTCAAACTTTAACAAAATAAGTAGAGTCCAAAACCAAGGAATGCGAATCATAACTGGGAGCCTGAAGACAACGCCTATTAATGAACTAGAAAAGATCACTTGTTTACAACCAATGCAGGATAGAAGAGATAGCAGAGCCCAGCAACAAGCAGAAAAATTTAGAAGATTGACAGACCACCCTATGTACAACAGATTTAATGGTTTTGGAAAGGGAAGACTGAAGCGTAGCAACTTTGTAGAAACTGCAAAACGAAGGATTAGGGCAGATCCTATACTTAACATATCAACAGTCAAGCCCATACACAATGCACACAACTTCCCAGCTTGGAGACAGCAGCAACTGCCTGAGATGATAGAAAACATTCCTGGTATTGAGAAAAAGAACACTCAGCATGAAAACCGAAAGAAGAGAAATAACCCTAAACTACATAAAAGAACATTACCCAAGCAGCAATTGGACCCATGCATATACAGATGGATCAGTCAAAAATTCAATAGAGAATGGAGGAGGAGGAATTCTCCTAAATTTAAAAAATGGAGTGAAAAAAAACACATTCAATGGCAACTGGAAAATTTTCAAGTAACTTCAAAGCGGAGGTAGAGGCTTTGAAAACTGCAGCAGAAATGCTCCTGATGGAGGAAAATAAAGAGAAGCAAATAGCTATCTTCACAGATGCAAAGTCAGCTGTCTCAATACTCAAGAGCAATAACAGCACAGAACTAACTGACCTAAGAGCAGCACTCCATGGTCTATGCCAGAAATCCAAAAAAGTTGTAATACAGTGGATCCCATCACATTGCAGTATACCTGGAAACGAAGAGGCTGACAGACTGGCAAAAGAGGGCGGACGACTACCACAGCCTGACATAGTCATAACCTATAATGAGGCAAAGAGGTTGATAAAAAGCACTTATAGAACCAAATGGGAATCTGAGCATCCAGGCCATCAGAAGGATGATGCATATTACAAACTCGACCGAAGAGAACAAGTAGCAATCTTCAGACTCCGCACAGGACATAACAGGCTGAAATACCACTTGTTCAATAAACTAAAGATAGGAGATACCGATGAATGTAATTGTAGAACTGGGAAAAATGACAGCAAAACATTTGCTGCAGGATTGCCCAACGTATGCAGAACAGAGAAAGATATTTTGGCCCACACCTGCTTCATTTGAGGACAAGCTCTATGGAGATATCAACAAGCTCAAGTTGACCGCAGCTTACTTTAACTACATACAGGTTGACATTTAAAGGTGCATGAAGACCCAGAGGCATGAAATGAAATATTGCTTGGATAGCAAATCCATTATGTGGACAGTCCAAATCGAAAGCTCGCTGTGTGGGCTTCATAAAAGGTGGAAAAGTGTCCTAGTGGCACGAAATGGAATATTGCTTGATAGCAAATCCATTACGTGGAAAGTCCGAATCAAAAGCCCACTGTGTGGGCTTCATAAAAGGTGGAAAAGTGTCCTAGTGGCATGAAATGGAATATTGCTTGGATAGCAAATCCATTACGTGTAAAGTCCGAATCGAAAGCTCACTGTGTGGATGTCATCTGCAGACTGCATACTTCTGGTTTCTGGAAGAACAGCCTATGGTGAACGGAAGGCCCAATATACGGAAGTGAGGCTAAGCAGCCATGTGCAGGACGTGACGATTCCTTGGGTGAGCCCAGTACCAGAGCGCTATGTATCGGCTCTGCAAGTATGGAAGCCTCCTTGGATGGCGGGGAATGCCCATGGTCTGCCCCTGCCTTCCCTTGAGGGCTGACCAGGATCTTTGGCTGTTCTATATGGACCAGCTGGGATGGGGGATAACACCACAACAGTGAGAGTCAAACGTCCTAAGAAACCCCCGGGAAGGTTAACCCGGTCAACAAATGCCCGCAGAAGTCGGATGTGTCGGCCTAACGGCGCAAGAACGCAGCTCTGCTGTAAACAGGCACAACGCAATCACATCCGAAAAAAAACTCCGGATGAACGAAGAAGAAGAAGAAGAAATGAACATCAGTGAGGAGATATAGCCCCTCTGCTACACTAGCAATCATAACAAAATGAATACAACCCTCACTTTTTACATAAAGATAATTAAACAATCATAAAAGTTACACAAACAATAAATCAGCAACCTTTATACAGGTTACCACTTGCCTCAACACTGAACATTTGAAACAAAATGTATTCAAAAATAACATCATCTATCTCTTCTAAGACGGATTCTCTCTGATCGCCTCACATTCAAGTCTCCTGGCTCAAACATGTACCAGTCACTTCTTGGCGGTCTATCCCGTGGTTCCTCAACCTCTGCCACGACAGGCAATTCTGGTAGTCTTATCGTCGCCTCCGGTACCTCAATTACCGCATCTTTCTCACACCGCTTTAACTCGTGTCCTGCTGCTCTAATGTCAGGTCCATTCTCTCCCACTCTTCTAATAACATATGGGCCTCCTGATGCTTTCGGGACCTGTACCACTGTATATTTATCTACAGACCACTGGTCTTTAATCTTGCACCTCTCTGTATAGTGGACTCTCTTCCTAACTACTTCTCCTATGGTTAGCAATTTAGGGGATGATGTCTTGTCACATCTCTCTTTCCTTACAGCAGCTAACTTTCTTAACTGTTCGCCTGCCCTAACATGCGCGTTACGCAGGACGGGAAAGATGTCCAGTCACCGAGTTCTCAACATTTGGTTCCCCGTCATTACAATCACTATCATCACTAGCATCTAGCATGAAATCTACTGGCAATCTTGGTTCTATTCCAAACACCAAGTAGTACGGGGAGTACCCGGTGGACGAGTGGGGCGTAGAGTTATATACTAACAAAACTTCAGCTATATGATCAGACCATCTCCTTTTCTGGCTGGCCTCTAGTGGCCTCAGAAGATCATGTAGGGTCCTATTAAACCTCTCGCACTGACCGTTCCCTTTTGGATTATAACTTGTGGTACGGCTCTTTTGAATCCCGTACACTCTACAGAGTTCTGCAATCACCGCCGATTCAAAGTTCCTGCCTTGATCTGAATGGAGTCTATGGGGTACACCTAAATACAGAAACCATTTCTCCACCAGAACTTTTGCAACTGTTGAGGCCTTCTGATGCCTTGTGGGAACAGCAACTGTAAATTTGGTGAAAACATCTGTAATGACCAACACATTTTCATACCCCCGACTATCCTTCTCCAGCATAGTAAAATCCATGGTCACCACCTCAAAAGGCCTAAGATGCTAATAAATCTCCGGCATAAGGCCGTGTTGAAACCTCAACTTCCTGAGCACTTACCATTTTGAAATGGTTGGTCAAATCTACCGTAGCATCTGAAATATCCCCAACTTGAGTACCCTTCGACAAGAATATGTCTTCATCCCCCAGATTGACCACTTGGACTTGGCATACGCCCCGTCTCAAGGTAGTCAAAGTGTGGGAGAAAAGCAAACCCTTGTGCTCCAAGTCTCGAGTTGGGCTGAAAATGACATGCATATTTTCACGCACAAATCTTACACATTTTACACTAACTGCAGTGATGGAGCGGGCAGGTACGCAAACTCTATTGTCAACAAACACTTTAACGCCGTCCAGTCCGACTCCAGGAATCTCCTCCGCTGGGCTGCTCCAATTAAGACACCTACACAGATTCGGTACTGACTGTAAAATGTTCGTGCCAATAATGCCAGGCACTCTTCTCTCCCCATTGTCCATGTCTTTGGTGACAAACACCCCACAGCCCTTCATTTGTGTCCCACCCAACACAATGTCACACACAAAGTACCCCACATATGGAATCACTACGCCATTTGCGGCCGTCAACCTAACGAATTGTCCTTCCTTTAGGACATAGTCCTGGAACATGTCCTTGAAACAGGCCTCATTGATGGTGGAAACCTGAGAACCTGTATCGATGACACACTGGACACACATGCCACCTATTAAAACAGTCTCTTCGGGCCTACCACCCACAATTTTAATGTCCGAGCTATGACGCTCCCCTTCTAATACCTGGCTCCCAGCCTTAGAGGGGCCCCGTTTAATGCCTGTCTGCACTCACGTCAGAAGAGGTTTTCATGTGATGTGGAAGCACTATATATTTTTAATAGATATTTTTATTGGGCAATATTCTGGTTTTTTAAAGGCTATTTTATTTCATGACCTGGCTTTATTTGATCACAGTGATCTGTAATCGAACGCCTCTACGGCACTCAAGAGTCGTGGTGGTGTAGTAGTGAGTGTATTAGCTTGCCAAGACCGCTTCTTGGGCTCGGTCCCGATACGGGCGGGATCATTGTTTTTTCATGACCAGTAGTAAGGTTCTGGGGTCTCGAGCCTCATGTTTTCCCGAATATTCTGGATATTACTTAGAATTTAAAGTTGAAGAGAAGGGAACTGTTTACCCCCCCCCCCCCCCCCCCCAACCTCATAATTTACAGTATTTGTAGTGAGACTACAATTTACCACACAGGGTACTCATTTACCCAGCGCAACTTAAAAGATTGCCATACACTTAGGACGTTGTTCAAAGCCATGAGGATGTGGAAGGTAAGAGGAACCACCACATAATTTATCATAAAACACAGACCATGTCCGTCGTTAAAGAAATAAGAACATCGAGGATTTTCACCATGTTTGGTCTAAAACCAGTCGTGTACTTCTTCTTCTTCTTCTTCGTTCATCCGGAGTTTTTTTTTTCGGATGTGATTGCGTTGTGCCTGGTTACAGCAGAGCTGCGTTCTTGCGCCGTCAGGCCGACACATCCGACTTCTGCGGGCATTTGTTGACCGGGTTAACCTTCCCGGGGGTTTCTTAGGACGTTTGACTTTCACTGTTGTGGTGTTATCCCCCATCCCAGCTGGTCCATATAGAACAGCCAAAGATCCTGGTCAGCCCTCAAGGGAAGGCAGGGGCAGACCATGGGCATTCCCCGCCATCCAAGGAGGCTTCCATACTTGCAGAGCCGATACATAGCGCTCTGGTACTGGGCTCACCCAAGGAATCGTCACGTCCTGCACATGGCTGCTTAGCCTCACTTCCGTATATTGGGCCTTCCGTTCACCATAGGCTGTTCTTCCGGAAACCAGAAGTATGCAGTCTGCAGATGACATCCACACAGTGAGCTTTCGATTCGGACTTTCCATGTAATGGATTTGCTATCCAAGCAATATTCCATTTCGTGCCACTAGGACACTTTTCCACCTTTTATGAAGCCCACACAGTGGGCTTTTGATTCAGACTTTCCACGTAATGGATTTGCTATCCAAGCAATATTCCATTTCATGCCACTAGGACACTTTTCCACCTTTTATGAAGCCCACACAATAGGCTTTTGATTCGGACTTTCCACGTAATGGATTTTCTATCCAAGCAATATTCCATTTCGTGCCACTAGGACACTTTTCCACCTTTTATGAAGCCCACACAGCGAGCTTTCGATTTGGACTTTCCACATAATGGATTTGCTATCCAAGCAATATTCCATTTCATGCCTCTGGGTCTTCATGCACCTTTAAATGTCAACCTGTATATAGTTAAAGTAAGCTGCGGTCAACTTTAGCTTGTTGATATCTCCATAGAGCTTGTTCTCAAATGAAGCAGGTGTGGGCCAAAATATCTTTCTCTGTTGTGCATACGTTGGGTAATCCTGCAGCAAATGTTTTGCTGTCATTTTTCCAGTTCTACAATTACATTCATCGGTATCTCCTATCTTTAGTTTATTGAACAAGTGGTATTTCAGCCTGTTATGTCCTGTGCGGAGTCTGAAGATTGCTACTTGTTCTCTTCGGTCGAGTTTGTAATATGCATCATCCTTCTGATGGCCTGGATGCTCTGATTCCCATTTGGTTCTATAAGTGCTTTTTATCAACCTCTTTGCCTCATTATAGGTTATGTACTATGTCAGGCTGTGGTAGTCGTCCGCCCTCTTTTGCCAGTCTGTCAGCCTCTTCGTTTCCAGGTATACTGCAATGTGATGGGATCCACTGTATTACAACTTTTTTGGATTTCTGGCATAGACCATGGAGTGCTGCTCTTAGGTCAGTTAGTTCTGTGCTGTTATTGCTCTTCAGTATTGAGACAGCTGACTTTGCATCTGTGAAGATAGCTATTTTCTTCTCTTTATTTTCCTCCATCAGGAGCATTTCTGCTGCAGTTTTCAGAGCCTCTACCTCCGCTTTGAAGTTACTTGAAAATTTTCCAGTTGCCATTGAATGTGTTTTTTTCACTCCATTTTTTAAATTTAGGAGAACTCCTCCTCCTCCATTCTCTATTGAATTTTTGGCTGAATCCATCTGTATATGCATGGGTCCAATTCCTGCTTGGGTAATGTTCTTTTATGTAGTTTAGGGTTATTTCTCTTCTTTCGGTTTCATGCTGAGTGTTCTTTTTCTCAATACCAGGAATGTTTTCTATCATCTCAGGCAGTTGCTGCTGTCGCCAAGCTGGGAACTTGTGTGCATTGTGTATGGGCTTGACTGTTGATATGTTAAGAATAGGATCTGCCCTAATCCTTCGTTTTGCAGTTTCTACAAAGTTGCTACGCTTCAGTCTTCCCTTTCGAAAACCATTAAATCTGTTGTACATAGGGTGATCTGTCAATCTTCTAAATTTTTCTGCTTGTTGCTGGGCTCTGCTATCTCTTCTATCCTGCATTGGTTGTAAACAAGTGATCTTTTCTAGTTCATTAATAGGCGTTGTCTTCAGGCTTCCAGTTATGGTTCGCATTCCTTGGTTTTGGACTCTACTTATTTTGTTAAAGTTTGACTTAGCTGCTGTTGCCCAAGCTGCAATGCCATATTCCAGTACTGGCCTCACCCGTCCAGTATATAACTTCTTGAGAACTTTCTCATCTGCTCCCCACGTTGTACCAGCAAGCTTTTTCATGATTGCCATTCTCTGCCTTGCTCTTGTTCGATTTTTCTCAACCTGTGTCTTCCATGTCAGGCGACGATCAAAGGTGACTCCTAGATAGTTTGGATTTTCTTCATGGCGCAATATTTTTCCATTCAATACCAGCTTAGGTTGCTGAGGTTTATTTGAGAGGGAGAACACTGTGCATGTTGTTTTCTCCTCACTTATCTTCACTAGCCATGATTTTGACCAGTCCTCTAGCGCTAATAAGGCTTGCTGTATTCTGCTGTTAGCTGTGCTAATATATTCTTCAGATGTCCATATGGCTAGGTCATCTGCAAAGGAGGATGTGTGTACTCTGGCTGGAAAATTTTCTGTGATGTCATTTATATATGCTAGGAATAATGTTGGTGAAAGAACTCCTCCTTGGGGGACACCTTGCTCCAGCAGCATCATTTTGCTTGTTTGTCCTTGTACTTTTGTCCTGGCAGTTCTGTTCTCAAGGTAGTGGCTGATCCATTTATACATTTTTCCACAAACATGCATGTTTTGCAGTTTTACTTTCAGTCCTTCCTTCCATACTTTATCAAATGCTTTTTCTAACTCTATCCAGACTGCTAGTGTGTGCTTTTTCTCTTGGAAGGCATCCTCTATTTCCTGAGCTATATAGGTTATTTGATCTTCAGTGGATCTGTACTTTCTGAATCCTGCTTGGTGTGGTGTTAAGAGTTTGTTTTCTTCCAGATGCCATGTTAGCCTGCCATTGATAATGCGTTCCATTAATTTTCCTACACAGCTAAGTAGACTGATAGGTCGATAGCCATTTGGTTCTTCCAGGTCTTTTCCTTTCTTTGGGACTGGTATTAGTATAGCTTCCTTCCATGCCTGTGGGACTATTCCTCTCTTCCAGCTGTTATTTAGGACTGCTAGTAGTTTCTTCTTTGTCTTGGTGCCTAGTCCTATTAGCATTTCATTTGTGATTCCATCCTTTCCTGGTGATTTCTTCTTTTTTAGAGTATTCATTGCCTGTTCCATTTCTTCCATTGTTAGATTTGCCATCATATATTCTGCTGCTGTCTCTGTATTTCTATGATGTATCTGTTTGTCTTTGATTGCTTTCTTCTGTTCAGTTGTAATATCAATGGGGATTGCATTGGACATAGTGTTCCATTAGTGCATTTGCAGCCTTTTTTCCTGTAAGCAAGGCATTTCCTTGTTTAATTGTTATTTGTTTGTTTCTAGGTCCTTCATTGTTCATGGCTTTCACTAGTGTCCATAGTTTGTTTCCATCCCTGTCAAAATTCAGGTTTTCTGTTGTTTCCCTCCAACGATCTCTTGTTGTTTGATTTACTGTTCTTTTATATTTTGCTGAGATGGCTTTGAGAGAGGTATTCGCTTCAATTGTTTGTTCTCTCTCTGCTGTCTTCCTGGCATCTTCAACTTTGTCCTCCAAACTTTGTAGTTCTTCAGTCCAGTATGGTTTGTAATTTTTCCTCGCTCCTCTTGGAATGGACTCAGTGGCTGCCTGTATTATTGCTATGTTTAGACTTTCCACCATTTGCTTCATGTTGCCATATCGTGTATTTATGTTTTCACAATATTTGTCTGTTAGTGTGGCAAATCTGTCCCAATCTGCTCGTTTGTAATTCCAGCGGGGCAAGGGCTTTTGCTCCTGTGGAACATACTCCATATTCATTACAAGCTTGATTGGTCTGTGGTCACTACCTGCTAATTGGTCCAGCACATGGCGATCGATTTTGTGGAGGATGTCTCCTGTGCAGAAAGCTAAGTCTGGAGTAGAAGTGGTAAGCCATCTTCTGGAGTAGAAGCTCGGTGTGTCATCCGCTTTGTTGAGTAGATGGAGATTTGAGTCTATTTCCCAGTCCTCCACTTCATCTCCTCTTTTGTCAGTATCTGGGTATCCCCATCTTTCTGAACGGCTATTAAAGTCTCCGACAATAATGCAATTTGTGTCAGTTATTTTCATGTGTGAGAGTGTAAGATCCTTATCTGCTGGGCTATAAAGATTGTAAATTCTTATTTTCACGTCCTTTATCATTATATCAACACCTATAATTTCTGTTTGGTTGTCAGAGATCACAGATACTTCGCTGCAAGGTATTGTATTTCGTGTAAGTATTAGAACTCCTCCTTTATGTCCTTCGCGGTTGAAACGTGTGGCCTGATATCCCCTGACTGAAAATTTGTGCTTGGTGTTGAGGTGTGTCTCTTGAATGCATGCCACATCTATTCTATCTTTATGAAGACGCTGTGTCAGGGATTCTTTCTTGTTATAAACTCCTTCGCCATTCCACTGTAGTATGTTGAGTGTCCTTGGTATTTGGTCAATAGCTCTTAACCTACTCCTCTGTGCCTTGACTCCACAGCACAGGGGAAGGTGACCACCAGTAGTCATGGGTGGACCCCCTCGAGGCAGGGGGCCCGGCACTATCACCGCCTGATGGGAGTTCACGGGATTAGCACCATAACGATTAATTTTCATCTGTGGCATCATGAAATGATAAAGTTACGTTGCACTGCTTTGTCAAGCCTGTGGCTCAGTACATCCGATTTCGACAAGCATATTTTGGGGTGCTTTCCCTAGCCCTTGACTGTCCCCAGTCTACCTACAAGGCAGCAGGTTTGTGCGTCACTTCGTCTGGTCCCTCTCCCTTGACCTGTCCGACATGGGTGACCCTACCAGTAGCTGTGCTACCGTCGGCATAGCTCTTGGGTTCATTGGAACGCGGAAGCCCCTCTACCTCGTCAAGGTGGACGCACGGCAGAGGGGAGTCGTGTACTTCAATAAAGAACAACAGATGAAATGGTTTGGCCGCCTCACAAGAATGCGCTGGTACCATCTGCCACAAAGAGACACATTGAAGAAATATTGATATATAATTGATTCAGTGCAAGGGGAAGGCCACGTAAAAGATGGAGCCTTGGCATCAAAAACAACCTTAGAGAAATGAATACCAACTTACAAAGAGCATTAGAAAGAACGCATAACAGATTTTATTTACATCTTATCCCAACACTGCACTAAGGTAATTTGAGAAGAAGAAGAAGAAAAAGAAGAAGAAGAAGAAGAAGAAGAAGAAGAAGAAGAAGGATGAGGAGGAGGAGAAGGAGAAGGATGAGATGAGGAGGAGAAGGATGAGATGAGGAGGAGGTGAAGGAGAAGGATGAGAAGAAGAAGAAGAAGTGTTCCGCCAATCCTCTTATAGTCCAAACCGTGCGGCGTTGGTGATCATGTCTGTCCACAGCGTTCTGACTCGTTACGATTCCGATTTGTAGAAAAAAAAATAAACAAAAACTTCCCACCACGTTCAACCAGCCTCAGTGGTGTTGGTTATCTTCTTATAGTCCATGCCGTGTGGCGTTAATGATCATGTCTCCCCACACCCTTCTGTCTGTTGTGCTATCAATAATTTCTACTACCGAAATTTTTCCATCCCATGATGTGAAACTGATCGGCATCTTCTCTGTTGGTCCCCCCCTACCTCTCTCCCCCTCCAGCTCTCCGGCTGTGACGACATACCTCAGCTTCCCCTTTCTCAAGGCACGTCCAAAGAATATGGACTGTTTTCTTGTATTCAAGAAGATATATACCGCACAGTAAGACTGTTGAATGAATCCACTAAGGCGAGAAGTGGAATAGGTAAGCTCTGTTAGCATACGGTCATAAGTAGTACAATGGACGTTGCGGCCAAAGTCGTCGTCAGCACACTAACAACATAGATACTATAGCAGAGTAGCAGGAGGACCAAGGGTAGCCGTGTCGTATAGAAGATACAATTCCCAACGTCAACTTCTGATTAAAATGACGTGAAGCAAACTCCGCAGCAATATAAGATTTGTTGTTTATTGTTGTTCCATACCAAAAGGGCAGTGGTATACAAAAGATAGTGATTTCTTATTTTACAAACTGAAGCATGCTCAAATTCAATCATGATGGAACCAAGTAAACCATGTATGCTGCTTATCTGGCTGATGGTACAACGGCTTCTGTCCGGTAACTAACTTGTCACCCTACGACACGCTCAGTGCCAACCCAAAATCACGGTGCTCACCAGTGCACCGCTTACTAACTAATCTTGACGCTGCGCATCAGCTAGTCTTCTTCTTCTTCTTCGTTCATCCGGAGTTTTTTTTCCGGATGTGATTGCGTTGTGCCTGTTTACAGCAGAGCTGCGTTCTTGCGCCGTTAGGCCGACACATCCGACTTCTGCGGGCATTTGTTGACCGGGTTAACCTTCCCGGGTATAGCTAGTCTTATAATGACATATAACCACTAGAACAGGTCACACTGTTATAATACCCTGATACTACTACATGAAAAAAAATATTTATTTTGTTAATAGTAGGATTGTTACTGTATATTCTATAATTATTTTGAAAATTTAAAAAAAAATACAATTTAGATTTTAAAAAAATGTGCGGGCCGCCGGATATTGCCGAAACCCGGGATTGAACCAGGGACCTTTAGATCTTCAGTCTAACGCTCTCCCAACTGAGCTATTTCGGCCGCCAAGATAAATTTTGTCGTTATAACTATCATCCGTAACATAACATGAATTATCACAGATACTGTGATTAGGTTTGTGGAATCGCGGGCAATCATGGCCGCCGGATGCATAAGTTGAAATGTGAGGTTCTCAAGCTGGTGATACTCTGGGGTCAATGATTTTTTTCCCCCGCATATCCTTTACAGGTCATCGCTGTCAACACCAGCATTTTACCGCTGGTCGTTGATTTCTTGGCAAGATTCCATGCTAGACATGATAATCTGCGCCAAACACAAGAGCGCTTTTATTGATGGGTAAAATTTACAAATAGCAGCTATAAGAATCGACGATCGTTTTATAACATTTCAGTGTTTCAACGAAGGCGTTAAATAAGGATGCGGTGCTACCCCTTTTTTAAATATGAGAAATAAATACATATGTATTGACTGGTACTTGTATAAGTTGTAGGGTGTGACGACTACAGGTTTCAATGTTCATATTGTCTAGTGTGTCCGCTCATCTTTATAACTGTCTTTACTTTTAGGGAGACTTTATACATAGTGCGCTATGAATAGACACTTTAAATATTGAGCACAACCCACTACTGGCAACGCTGATCGTGTTCCGGCATGAATCTAAGGCCTATCCACGTCAATGTTGAAGCACTATACTCGAGTTTCGAGCTCAAACGAGAGCGAAACTCGAGTCTAGTGCTTCCACATTGACGTGGATAGGCCTTAGGTTCATACCAGAATACGATCAGCGTTGCCAGTAGTAAGAAGAAAAATGTCTACGCCAGAATCAGACAAACCAGTGAGTTGATAGGAAGATATATTTCTCGGCCAGAATCAGACAAGTCAATGAGTTGATAAGAAGAAATATTTCTGGGCAAGAATCAGACTTGTCCCAAATGAATTTCCCAGAAATGACTGTGTACGTGTTCCCCAGTATTGTATTTTCCTCCTTATAATGTGAGCAAGCCGGTCTCCCTGGCCTAGGTGTTAACGCCTTTCTCCTTAATACCGTATAATCTCGCGAGTAACGTAACCTGTGCGAGATTCGTTAGCGGTTCTCGTCGCGTTGGTAACTTAGGGGTATGTGAGCCGGTCGCTCAGACAGCAATGGCAAACTACTGAGCGTAATCTTGCCTAGTACATCAACAGCAGCTGAAAAATGCTGATGTTGACTGCAACATCCTGTAAGGGATGTGAAAAAAAATGTGAGCAAACAATGAAATCTAAAAAAATTGCCAGCCATTGCAGTTGGTAGTCATAATATAAATAACAAAGACTCTTCGCAGGCTGTTGCAGTTGAGAACTGAGCACGTAGGGGAATGTTCCGAGTGTTGTGGTGTCGGTTCTTGACTCAACTCAACTCAACTCAACTCAACTCAATATAAACAACTTACATTATATTGATAACACTGTCAGTTATGTCTATCTGTGTGTAAACCTGTTTGTCTGTCAATCTGTCTATCTAACTGTTAAACTGGTGTCTGTCAGTCTATCTATATATACTCTTTATCTTCTGATCTCTGTATCTTTTCGGTATTTCTAAAACACACAAACAAACAAACAGACAAACAGACAAACAAACAAGCAAGTAAATAATATGACAAGAGGCAATTTCCTGCTATGCGTCTGTACCGCCATCACGTGTTATAGGCCTGCGACCAATGAGGAACAGATGGCCAATAATTCCCTTACTTTAGCAAGCGACCAGTCCAGGAGTTGAACCCGCGCCAAACCATGCCCATGATAGTGCTAGCGCAGTTCCCTATCAACACCGCTAGCGCACCTGCTGGTACTTCTATGAGTGTCCATCAATACCCGGGTATGTACTTCCCTTCTTATATTTGATTACGACACAAATAGTCTCCACAGCACCATGTATTCCCAGTGCTGTAGTCTCCACAGCACCATGTATTCTTATTCTTCTTCTTCTGCGTTCATCCGGAGTTTTTTTTCGGATGTGATTGCGTTGTGCCTGTTTACAGCAGAGCTGCGTTCTTGCGCCGTTAGGCCGACACATCCGACTTCTGCGGGCATTTGTTGACCGGGTTAACCTTCCCGGGCACCATGTATTCTAAGGGCTGTAGTCTTCGCGGCACCATGTATTCCCAGTGCTGTAGTCTCCACAGCACCATATATTCTAAGTGCTGTAGTCTCTGCAGCACCATGTATTCCCAGTGCTGTATTCTCCGCAGTACCATGTATTCCCAGTGCTGTAGTCTCCGCAGCACCATGTATTCTAAGGGCTGTAGTCTCTGCAGCACCATGTATTCTAAGGGCTGTAGTCTCCGCAGCACCATGTATTCCAAGGGCTGTAGTCTCCGCAGCACCATGTATTCTAAGGGCTGTAGTCTCTGCAGCACCATGTATTCTAAGGGCTGTAGTCTCCGCAGCACCATGTATTCTGAGGGCTGTAGTCTCCGCAGCACCATGTATTCTAAGGGCTGTAGTCTCCGCAGCACCATGTATTCTAAGGGCTGTAGTCTTTGCAGCACCATGTATTCCAAGGGATGTAGTCTCCACAGCACCATGTATTTTAAGGGCTGTAGTCTTTGCAGCACCATGTATTCTAAGGGCTGTAGTCTCCGCAGCACCATGTATTCTAAGGGCTGTAGTCTCCGCAGCACCATGTATTCTAAGGGCTGTAGTCTCTGCAGCACCATGTATTCTAAGGGCTGTAGTCTCCTCAGTACCATGTATTCCAAGTGCTGTAGTCTCCGCAGTACCATGTATTCCAAGTGCTGTAGTCTCTGCAGCACCATGTATTCTAAGGGCTGTAGTCTCCGCAGCACCATATATTCTAAAGGCTGTAGTCTCCGCAGAACCATGTATTCTAAGGGCTGTAGTCTCCGCAGCACCATATATTCTAAAGGCTGTAGTCTCCGCAGCACCATATATTCTAAAGGCTGTAGTCTCCGCAGCACCATGTATTCTAAGGGCTGTAGTCTCCGCAGCACCATGTATTCTAAGGGCTGAAGTTGATTGAGCCAGATCATGACTTTTGTGAGACCCCCCCCCCCCCCCCCCCCCCCCCCCCCTTTCTCCCCAGTTTATGATCCATAAAGTGATGTTGACAGAGAGACAAATGGGATACGCTCCGCTCTACTGCCCCTGTCGTGTGTTCTTTCAATAATGATTAATCTACATAGGCCAGTTTTGTGCAAACATGTTAGTTTAAAATTACCGGTGTAGACAATTGACATTAATGTGCGAACATGTGTATATTTCAGCTTGAAGGATGTATCAAGTTAGTTTACTTTATGTTGTGTGAATTCTGCAGTATGTACTTGACGAGATGCAGCGAAATATGCCAGGCAATAAATCGTGCAATCTATTGTTTGCGTCTTCGTTATTCAAATTCACTACGGGAAAACATTGTTTTGAATGGTCTTTTCCCGCCAAAGACAGATCTACTCTGCCTGTGACACTTTTTGTTTCTTTTAAAAAAAATTTATTTGTGCTTTTCCTAAAAATAGTCAGATCTTCCTCTGCTTCTTTCTTTCTCTTCATGGCGTGATTGTGTGGCATCCTGATTTTTGTGGTGCGCCTTTTGGTTGGTTGTCTCTGTCTTCAGCACCTTTTGGTTTGTTATCTCTGTCTTCAGCACCTTTTGGTTGGTTGTCTCTGTCTTCAGCATCTTTTCTTTGCGAGAGCAGACTGTGGTGTTACTCGAGTTTAAAGATGTATGTATATATACGCATACGTCTCTGAACATGAAAGCACATGCATATCTACAGCAAGTTACTGTAAAAACAATTTAGAAGTACAGATAACACCGGATCAAACAATCAAACAATTATAAACAAAAGAAAAGTCTTAAAAGTCGAGAGGACTTCATTGCACCGGGTTCTGCCCCATATCGCTCGTTCTCTTTCCACAGGGCGGGCTGCCGAAAGCGTCGCACAAAGCACGAACTCCATAGCTCCAGCGACGACCCCCAGGAGTCTCCGAGGAAAATGCACTAGTGAACTGAAAGACGTAGCCCGGAATCGAACCCACAACCTTCAGAGCGCGAGGCAGAAGGCTTGACCACTTCGCCACGGAGACTCCCGCAAACAATTCTAAGAAATATAACAGTGTTAACTTCAAATTTGTAAAGAGCCTAACATATTTTCGTCGAGCGCTCGCTCAAAACTTCCGGTGAGCTGATGGCGAAGCAAAGCGTTAGATCCCTACACGGGCATTAAGATGCACTTAAACGTTGATTTCTCGTTCAGAAAGCAATGGCAAACTGCTGAACGCAAAAGTCTCAAGGAAATCAACATGAGTTTGATTGCAACTTTCTGCAAAGGACATAGAACATATTAAATTTAATGATGAGGTGTTTTATTATTTCTGTAACCAATCACAATCAAACAAACAAGAAAGTAGATGCAAAGCAAAATGAAATACATGAACAAATAAAAAATAAAAAGAAAGTGCGGGCCGCCGGATGTTGCCGAAACCCGGGATTGAACCAGGGACCTTTAGATCTTCAGTCTAACGCTCTCCCAACTGAGCTATTTCGGCCGCCTGGGTTTCGTGTGCACATTAACACGGCAACATAATTTGACACTTTATTACCGAGGTTGATAACACACGGATTGGGTTTCTGATAATGCAGACTTAATCTGCTCCCGTCAAATGTGCCTTTTTATTTCTATGGACAGACAGCAGCTATAAGAATATGCACCCATGTCATCAGTATAACTGACATAATACAAGTCAGCTTAATAAAGTCAGCGTAGTAAAGGGAATTAATTAATCAGGTGTCATCTCCACGATGAAGGTTGGCTGCAATGGATCTCCAACACTGTCTGTATCTTACCCTGACTGTACATTCTGTCAGATTGATGTTCGTCCACTTATTGATGTTATCTCCCCACTTGTATCGGTGTCTACCTCTTGCTCGCTCGCCCTCAACTGTGCCCTCCTGTACAGTTTTTAAATGAGTGGTATGTCTTTTAACGTGGCCGAAATATTTCACTAGCCTCTTTTTTTCTTCCTCTTTTCATTTCCAGTTTTGTCTAAAACCTCTGTATTTGATTGGTTTTGTTTCCATGTTAGTTGTATATTCTTTACAGGGCGTCGCAGTCAGCAATTTTTGGCTGTTAGTGTTTGTTATTTCTTGCTGTTGTTGTTGAGGCTTGTTTTCCTGTGATGTATATAAGCCGCGCCAAATGTCCTTTCTTCAGATGATATTTTCTTTGCTTTTGTCAACATGGCCGAATACATAAGGCCGCTCGATCTTAAACTTCACGTGTGCTGAGGTGGGGGGGGGGGGGGGGGGGGGGGGGGGGGGGGAATCGGGTTCAGTAGTGTGGTGGTTATCACGCTCGCCTCACACGCGAGAGGTCCTAGGTTCAATCCCCAGCCGAACCAAACCATATTCTTTTTGGAAGGCTCTGCGGCGAAGTGGACAAACCTCAGACTCGGGCTCTTGGATTTCGGGCCGCGTCCTTCGGTTCACGAGTGCATTTTTTCAGGAGACTCATGAGGCTCGTCGCTGGAGCTACGGAATTCGTGCTTTGTGCGACACTTTCCGCGCTGCGGAAAGAGACTGAGCCATATGGGATAAAAACCCGGTGCAATGAAGTCGTCCCTGTCGACTTTTTTAAGCGACGTTTTTAAAAAAAAAAAAAAGTTATCTACGCATGATTACACTTGCCATCTCCGGTATATTTCCTTCATGTATGAATTGAATGTGCTGTTGTTCTTGCCCACAGGCTAATCTTTGCATCGTTCCGTTTATTGCTGTTGCTTTCAAAGATGATTACATCCTTTCTGTTCGGCGATGTCCCAAAAGCTATCATTTTTATGTCATTCTGTTTTCCGCGTTCCTTGTTAACCCCGAAAAATGTTATTTCTCTGAAACGTCTCTGGTGGCGGTTCCTTCGTTTATTATTCAAATGAAACTGAAGACATTGATATATCTCTGATGTACAGCGGTTTTCATTTCTCACACCATGTTATTTAACTGACTCAGTGACAAACAAAATGTACGTTTGGACCAAACATGGTACACAATCAAATAAACAAGTGTTATAATGTAAATTTTCACTCAGTGAGTATATGAAATTGCGTAAGATACCGCGAAATAAAATAAATAAAAAGACGACGCGCTGTCAACATCAGCATCTTTCAGCTGATTGTTGATTTCTTGGCAAGATTACGTTCAGTAGTTTGCCATTGCTTTCTGAGTGACCGACTCACATACCCTCGTAAGTTACCGACGCGGAGAGAACCGCTACCGATTCTCTCGCAACGTCACGTTACCCACGAAAGTATACGAGATTACAGGAGAAAGTCGTGTAACCTCTAGACCAGGGAGACGGTTACGATGACCCTAGTGTGGCGATATAGCATTTCTTCTGTAAAAACGGGAGGTCACGTGTGGCGATACATTATCCTTCGGCAATGAATCAGTTAAATACCTGAAATATGTTGTTGTTGTTGTTGTTGTTGTTGTTGTTGTTGTTGTTGTTGTTGTTGTTGTTGTTGTTGTTGTTGTTGTGTGACATCCATTCATTCATCCACCTGTTTTCTGTGTGAGGCATGTTTAAAGAAGGTAGCTTGCCATTGATTTCCTTATTGGCAGCGACCATACTGGCTGATGACCGTAGCCATTGTCTCTAAGGAATATCTGTCTATCTGTGTATCTACTCTCTAGCCATCTATCTAACTAATCCATCCATTACGTCATTATACCACTACCCCAAACCTACTCAACACCAGAAGAGAAGTTATATTAGGTTCCATCGCCTGCCTCAAATTAATGATCACGTGACTGAGTTCGCCACATATACGGTATCTAACTAGTCTAATTTATCTTCGTTTCTATACGACAGCTTCTCTATCATATCGGCCTGTGCTTCTCTCTATTATCCATCTATATACCTAATCAAGCTTGGTCTGATCTAATCTGTTTGTCTACTCTAATCTAATCTAATCTAGTCTCTCTCTCTCTCAATCTCTCTCTCTCTCTGTCTCTCTCTCTCTCTCTCAATCTCCCTCTCTCCCTCTCTCCCTCTCTCTCTCTCTCTCTCTCTCTCTCTCTCTCTCTCTCTCTCTCAATCTCTCTCACTCACTCACTCACTCACTCACTCACTCACTCACTCAAACATTAACTTTTCGTTCTTTTCATTGTATCTTTGTTCTATGTTTCCTCGTCCTGTTTCGTTTTTTCCCATTGTCTTACCGCCTCTCCTCCTCCAACTTCATATTCTTTGTCCTATTCCTTCTCTGTCTGCTTATGCTTTTTTGGCCCATCCTCCTTCTTCTTCTGCTGCTGCTCATCTTTCTTGTTCTTGTTCTTCTTGTTCTTGTTCTTCTTGTTCTTCTTGTTCTTCTTGTTCTTCTTCTTCTTCTTCTTCTTCTTCTTCTTCTTCTTCTTCTTCTTCTTCTTCTTCTTCTTCTTCTTCTTCTTCTTCTTCTTCTTCTTCTTCTTCTTCTTCTTCTTCTTCTTCTTCTTCTCGAACTACAAGATGGAAAACTTGGAATTATGCTTCTTGCACATCGTTATAATACTCAAAGAATTCATTGATAAATACGATTTTGTAATTGCCTGCCCCGCATTCTCAGATGAATGGAGTTGCACCCCTTATCCACGGGTCGACAAGTTCACCCAGAAAACGATATCCATTAGCTATTTTTGGAAACTGTTTATCTCACACGAAACCCACCCTCCCACGGGAACTCCACTTCTACATCTGAATACTTATTATGCCAGGCAATTATATCCTACCCACATGCAAGGTCATGGCCAGGTTCCCCGTGGAACCCAAGGGACTACTTCAATGATAGCGCGTGCTAAAGCGACCTCGTGTGTTGAATATTCATGATCCTTCCTGACTCTAATCTACGCATTACTACAAGAATACCCTGCTGCGGGATACCTCGGTTTCCAACTTTTCGCTCATATGTCGGTTTGTTAAGAGTGCCCACGTACCCGAACATACGACGACAGCCTAATTGATACGGCGGTGCAATCGCAAGAAACATTAACCTTATTTACATGTTACTAACTCTTACTATGAAATGTTTCTTATGCAATATGTCAATATAATTGAGTATCATAAAGAGAGTAATAATAAATTCAAAACAATGTATTCCCTCAGTGAATATTCCCCAGAAGCCACACAAATATGTTGCACGATTTACTGCCTGGCATATTTCGCTCCATCTCGTCAGGTGCATAATGCAGATTTATACAGGGTTTCGTAAAGTCTCACTACACTGTGTATGTGGAAAAAATTTGGTGACGTCATAAAAAAATGCGCTCCGCAATCCAAACCCTTCCAATTGCAGGATTTGCTCTCCCCCCCCCCCCCCCCCCCCTTTGTTAACTTTCTGGCTGTAGTTTATGAGTTGTTAAGAAATAGCAGAGTATTGCGTTTTATAACCTGTCGAGTGCACAGAGATTCCTGAAGACTTCATGCTTTTCGCTAATCCCTAAACCACAGCGACGACTCAATCTCAGCTGACAGCTGTCAATTTCCCCAAGATCTTACTGGTGTCTAATGATAGCACGTGCTCCCCTGATCCCACTGGTCGCGTGGTCCGATACATATCCTTCTCGGATAAGGGGGGGGGGGACAAACTGGAGGTCCACTATGCAACCAGTCCCCCCCCCCCCCCCCCCGCGTTTCCATTCTGTTTCAGGATATTGCGGTCAACACCAGCATCTTTCAGCTGTATGTTGATTCCTAGGCTAAGATTACGCTCATCAGACCGCCACGACTTTCTCACCATTGCACGTTAAAAATCTCGCGTCAGTTGGACATCGCAAAGAGCATGTCATAAGGCCACTGCCCTGACAACAATATTAGGGAACAAAACCTACTCACGTGTAGGTAGAGCATGAGCAGAATCTGCCTAGAAGAAGCCAACTGAACACACATGCATGATGACTACACGCCGACCTTTGAGGTGTGAAAGCACTCAACTCTAAAGAGGAACAATGTAAAATAAAGAGAATAAGAATATGAATTTGTATTTGTTATCTCTCCACAACATACTATTATAATTATTATTATTTCACTCAACATACGTTTCATGTTTCGCTTTGTTCAACGTTCACTTCTCGTTCAGAAAGCAATGTCACATTCTCTTTATGTATTTATTAGTTGCATATCCTTTACACGACGTCGCAGTCAACCTTAGCAGTTTTTTGTTGTAATGACAAGTAGAGGAACATGACCGCTCATGTCAGTCGGCCAAGCCCTTGAATGGTGAAATGTATGTGCGGGTGTGTATACGTGCATGTGTGTGTATGTGTATGCATGAGTGTATGAGTGTTGTGTGTGTGTGTGTGTGTGTGTGTGATGTATGCTTGTACGTGTGTGTGCGTGTATGTGTGTGATATATGCGTATATGTTGGTGATGCATGCCTGTAAGTGTCTGTGTGAAGTATGCGTGTAAGTGTATGTTGTGAAGTATGCGTGCATGTGTGATGTATGCGACTATGTGTGTGTATGCGTGTACGTATGCGTGTTCTCATAACAGAGATCTTGTATTCCTGTGGGAACGCGTTGTGTTGTGGAGCCAGATTACCAAGTAAAACAAACGAACCCCCGACTTCAACGGACTGTCTCAAGCGATCGGTTTTCCCCCCGAGACATCAAAGAGCAGTTGCCGGCAGAGATTACACTTCTCAGATGGCGACAGTTTACCAATCCCCGACCGCAAGAGGAAAGTACCGGATGTGTCTGTTTGTAGGCCGGCGTCGATGGTTTGGGAGGGGGAGGGGGATGTACACAGGGTTGAGCCTAGCTGAAACGCCTTTGTCTTCTGTCGGGGAGTGCAGAACAGGATATGGTGAACTGGGCGATTTTTTTTTACAGATATAGGCACCTGTTAGGAAACAAACTTGGGATATTAGGCTGGCCTCCTGGTATTGGTTCCTCACAGGGAAGCTGACAACAAGCAGCCCAGTATACGAAAGACTCAAGACAAGCCACACCATAGAGGCCCCAAATACAACCAAATCGATACAATCGAAGGTTGAACGGGGCCATTCGTCTCAGGAGTTGAAGTGGAAGTATTTGTTCCTCCTGGTATTGGTTAAGTTGGTGGTAGAAGGGTTAGAACCCCAGCTCCCGCAGAAGTCGGATGTGTCGGCCTAACGGCGCAAGAACGCAGCTCTGCTGTAAACAGGCACAACGCGGTCACATCCGGGAAAAAAATCCAGATGAATGCAGAAGAAGAAGAAGAAGAAGAAGAAGAAGAAGAAGAAGAAGAAGAAGAGAAGAAGAAGAAGAAGAAGAAGAAGAAGAAGAAGAAGAAGAAGAAGAAGAAGAAGAAGAAGAACCCCAGCTCTATAAATTAGATGTGGGTTCTAATTCCTGATTAAACATTAGAACAAGCGGATCAAACGTAGCGCTTGCACGTTCCGCAGCCGTTTTTAACCCTAATACCCAAAAAAACACATCATAACAGTGAATCCAGCGCCTATTCGTTTCGGATAAGTGTGAAACAGGAGGGCTCATGAGCAAACTTTACCAAAACCCCGCGACAGTTGGAAATCGATAAGTGGCGGCTGCCCCGACTACATTTCCAAATTTACAAACCTACCCACACAAATAATACTGATAGCGACACCGAAACCCTCACTGGTGCAAGAGTGTTTGTGCTCTGTCTTGTTATTCCCCATAGTGGGATCTATAAGAAGAGACTGATACTCTGGTGGGTGTATCTGTGTGTACTGAAGATGCTGCTTCACTAAGCAAATCTGAACGCTTAAAGGGCGGAAGGCGGAGGTGAAGGAATTAAGAGTGAATTACTGCTACATATGTAGATGTACATAAGAATATGCCGTATTTCATGGAAACACACACACACACACACACACACACACACACACACACACACACACACACACACACACACACACACACTCACACACACACACACACAAACAAAACAATCAAACACAGTGGTTCTAGGAAAGCTGAAAATGAAAAGAGGGTTGATGAAAGAAATTAAAAAGAGGCACGTGAAATATTTCAGCCACGTTAAAAGACATAACACTCTTATAAAAACCAGGGTATTCCCCGTACTACTTGATGTTTGGAATAGAACCCAGATTGCCAGTAGATTTCATGCTAGATGTTAGTGATTATAGTGATTGTAATGATGGGGAACCGCATGTTGAGAATTGGGTGACCGGACATCTTTCCCGTCTGCGTAACGCGCGTGTTAGGGCAGGCGAACAGTTAAGAAAGTTAGCTGCTGTAAGGAAAGAGAGATGTGACAAAACATCATCCCCTAAATTGCTAACCATAGGAGAAGTAGTTAGGAAGAGAGTCCACTATACAGAGAGGTGCAAGATTAAAGACCAGTAGTCTGTAGACAAATATACAGTGGTACAGGTTCCAAAAGCATTATTAGAAGAGTGGGAGAGAATGGACCTGACATTAGAGCCGCAGGACATGAGTTAAAGCGGTGTGAGAAAGATGCGGTAATTGGGGTACCAGAGACGACAATAAGGCTACCAGAATTGCCTGTCGTGGTAGAGGTCGAGGAACCACGGGATAGACCACCAAGAAGTGACTGGTACATGTTTGAGCCAGGAGACTTGAATGTGAGGCGATCAGAGAGAATCTGTCTTAGAAGAGACAGGTGATGTTATGTTTAAATACATTTTGTTTTAAATGTTCAGCGTTGAAGCAAGCGGTAACCTGTATAAAGGTCGCTGGTTTATTGTTTGTGTAACTTTTATATATGTTTAATTTTTTTTAATGTAAAAAGTGAGGGTTGTATTCATTTTGTTATGATTGTTTGGGTAGCAGAGGGACTATTTCTCCTCACTGGTGTTATTTTAATTATTAAGTATTAACAACTTGTGCCAGTGTAAGGATGGCTATGCTTATGTGTTGAGATTAAAGTTATTTTGGACTTATTGATGACTGGTGATGTATACTATTTCACATTATAAATCTGGATAGAATGAGAAATTGTTTTACTAATGGTACGGTTTAGGGATGTAACCAGCAGTTTAGGTGTTGAGGGCAATACCCTCAAAGATGACAAGTCTTTTTTTGTTGCTGAGGGATATTTTCCCTGGCATAGAATTATCAGAGAATAGAAGTGTGAAGATAACTTCTTGTTTGCTAAGTGTACCAGGGGTGTATGGTTCTGTTGCCGAAACAACAGTTAAAGAGGGGGAATTATTCATTGTTTTTGTAATTGTTGTAGCAGTATGGGTATATGGGGTGGGCAAAACTACAGCACGCTTGAGCATCAGGGGAGAATGGGAAGAAAGATGCTCAAGTCGTGACGTAGTTGGTTGTTAAGGGGCAGTCAACATCTGGGCCTGGAACTGAAAGGACGCCATGTTTGTAGAAGTTGTCATCAAGACGAAATAAAGCTTGTTTGTATAAAACCCAACAGTTCTCGTTAGTCCTACTCTGTTATAGGACGAATTATTGGTGCCCACGACACAGGATTCGAGCCTGGTACAACGCGGAGTCTCAAAATGCTGTCTACTGTATAACATCGCGGAACCTCAAAACGATGTCTACTGTATAATACATCGAAGTAGCTCAAAAAGTATGAAGATCCTTGGTTCGGTTGTGTCGATTGCCCAGAGACAGAATTTCGGCACGGTTCTAAACAAGTATTGAACATTACAAAGCGCAGTTGGAAAAATGGCCAATAAGTTATCTGTGAGAATTACAGCAGCCAAAAGCCCGGCTAGGGGTGGTTGTCTGTGATTGTTTTTTCAAGAGTCCTCGTTGCTATCAAGAATCCTGTAGCTGTCAAGAATCAGGATGTCATCTGAAGTATGAAAGCCAGCTTGCTTGCCAGAATAAGTTGCCGTACAGTGGTAATCATCTCGCTGAGCTGAAGAAGAAGAAAGACCACCACGTTTTTTCTGGATCGTTGATATAAGAGGCTCATGAAAAAGAAACCTTCAAGGCAAGTAGTCGAATATAGTAAGAAATCATCTTATATCATTTTACTAACAGAACAGTTGTCTACTTCTCGATAAGATAGATTGCCTGAAGCGAACTAAAAGCCGCAGAATCCAGACCTTGAGACTTTTTGAATAATAAGAAATGGAAAGCTCGTTAACAGCAGCGATACCGCTAAAGAACTCTCGAAAGTGGGGGAGGCAGACTGGGCTGCCGACCTACTGAAATTATCGCTTTCCTGAATTACACCGATTCTCAAGACGTCGCTTTGATGGGACCCAACCAGGGGTTGAAGTTACTGAGACGTGGAGAGAAGAAACTCCCTAACTACCTGATGATACCTGAAGCGTGATCGATTGGAGGAGCATTTCAACTGGCACAGACTCCTGGCGTTTGAATTCTACCTGATAACGAACATAGAAGAAGTCCGTCTTTCGTGGATCGGGAGCAAATTAGGGTAATTGGTGAACTTTAAATATTATTTTACGTACAATTGACTAATTGAACAATTCTGTTGTGTAAACTAAATACGATCATATTGTTAATTTAGCTGGTTACAAGTGTGAAATTGATTTTATTGCTATATATAGAAATATTTCAGCATAGCAGACCCATCACAGCACAGTGGAGAAACAGGCATAATTTCGGCTGAGTTCAAGACAAGTTTTTTTCCCAGGTACCAAGGAATATGCAGAAGAAGAAGTAGAAATATTGTTTCAAGCCTGATAGAAATTACAAAGAAGTTAATATGAATTACTTATATGTAGAATTACAACGTATTAGTACATGGTTAGGGGAATTAAAGAGGCAGTTAGTGAAGTAGAGTAATTTTGTAGAAACAGTTGAAGAACAGAACGACTAGACAGGACCCTTATAGATTTAAGGTAGACTATAATAGAGTAGGAAAGAATAACAGGAGACAGCCACTGCTTGATAAAGACAGAAGACAATATAGTTATGACGAACCAAGGCCTAATGGTTATAGGGTAAAAGACGGTGAGAACAGACGTAATGGTGAAAGCTCAGACTGGTATAGCTGTTATAGATACAAGAATGATCCTGAGAGAGACTTTTCCAAGAAATTATGGAAATGGCCATCCTATAGCAAGAATGCTAGGAAAAAACGTGACGACTGGTTTGAACAAAGACGGAGACAGTATTTGAAGTCAGGGTCAAAGAACAAAGTGGAAAACGTAAGTGAAAATTCAACTATTCCTAAGGTGATTGCCAATATGACTGTTAGACAGGAAAAGAAAACGACGGTGTTAGTAAAGAAAATAAACCGAGAGACACAGACGCAGGCAGGTAATACGATAGAAAATAGTACGCAGACTCAGGTAGATACAGTAGAGAAAAAGGTCCAGGTACAACCAGCCAGCAAGATAACAAAGGGAAGTCAAACTGACTTAATAGAGACTCAGTCAAAACTAACTCACTTGACTAAGGGAGACAAGGTTGAAAGTTAGGAAAGATAGAACAGACGAGAATCAAAGATGAAAGGAAACCAAAGAGGAAAAGTATTGAAGAAAGAAATAGTAGTATGATAGTTAATAGAGGTACTGCCATGTCAAGTTCCTCAGGTATAGACTATGAAATTAATCCCCAAATGGTGTAGAAATATTAGGTGTGAGAGCTCAGGTTACGGAGAAGATATTTCTACCGCCGCATATTATGGTAAATACCGTGATGCTGAGACAACTGTGAATACTGATGATTCGGAGAATGAGAGAATTGCACTACGAGCAGATCCTAACTTGAAGAGTGATGTTCCCTCATACGGTGTAGTTGCTGGTGGACAAACGGACAGAGTTTTGGTTGGTGACTCTTTAGAACTAGATACCAGTTTATATGACAGGAAAGTAGGGAAGGCTAAGAGACGAATACCAAGAAAGAGAAAGAAAGTCAGACGTTCTAAAGGCGACTATGGGAATAGGATCGACGTGGCTGCAGTGAACTACTACTATGAATCTGATGAGGGAACTATTATCAGTGTGTCATCTGAAGACGAGATGGGGAAGTGCAAACGTTACGTAAGGTATACAGGAAACAGTGAGCAGACTCGACGCAAATAAAGGAAATAGAAAGAAATCATTTAAGAAGAAGAATAATAGTAGACAGATAGCGGGAATTTACTCAACGACAGAAAGTGACTTAAGAAAAATAGAAGACCTTATGACCTTAAGACCTGAGTACTTTAACAGGTTAACAACAGATAGTGAAGATGACATAATTAGAGAAAGACGTACTAATGTATTGAGAGACAATGAAATATTTAACTTGGACACACTCTATAACTGTTAAAATTCTTCGGGTGACGAAGGACATATGGAATAGTTTTGGCTTATGAGAAGAATTGCGGTTTGAGCATATAGATATATGGCTTGTCTAAAATAGGCAGATGAATTTTTTTGGTGTAGCATCACATGGTACAGGGTAGGCGATGGTGGTGTTGTTGAGGATAGAGAGTTACGGCAAATGATATTCTACGGGGATACGTAATACAGGATATCTGGTGTTTGGTTACGATGTAGGGAGAGTAAACAAGGTAAAAATACTCTTTTGTCCGGAATGGAAAGATACAGAGAGTTAATCACGTCGAGTGATGTATAACTGGTGTGATTAAAGTAGAGTAGATTCAGCACAGAATTAGTAGAGGGTGAGAGATAAACTAAGTATGAATGTTCGTACTAGAAATGGTTCGACTCAGAGCTATGACGTGATGTCTGAGATAGTTTTGCTTGTTGGTTTGAGAAGAAAGTATAGTATTGTTGACAGGTGAACCGAGAGTGTCTGGTGAGGAGATATAGATTGAGGAGGAATTGAGTATCCTGTGTGTAAAATAGCCAGTTGAACGCGAGAATATTAAGAGTAAAAGACTGTAGAAGTTGATGCTTGAAGAATACGAGTTACGTCGTGCTTGTGGAGAAAGAAGAGCTGATTAAGTCTGAGAAAGTTGTTGTGTGGAGAAGTATAGAATGATAGTTACGAGGTTAGTGGCTCAGCGGAATGAGGTTTGTTTTGAAGAGATAGTAGATAGTGCTGTAAAAGAGATATAAGTTGCGAGAGATAATGTATAGGGTCTGACCTTCGTAAAGGAGTGAATGATTGAGAAAAGTAGAAATAAGAAAGCAGTGAATTGTGAAAGTCCTGTGGAGTAATTCGTCTGGTTATGCGTTGTTCATACGTGAGTATAACTGTAGACAAACAGGTGTTCGTCGCGATGAGTGAAGTAGGATTGAGGTGTGGTGACGTCGCCTAAGTGAAGTACATAGATAAAATGTAATAGTTGCGCTGATATATCTTGTGTCAATGTGTGTAGAGGAGGTCGATACGCTTAGATTGTGGTGAGTGATTGCTGGAATGTTGAATTGGCGTCTAAATTGTTTTTTTTTTTTGAAGTAATAGTATAGACACGTTAGGTTGTCGAGATGCGAGAGTAGTCGTGAGATGAGAGCGAGGTTGTGTATCACTGTCCGTGTGAATATGCGAAAAGTGGTTGATAAGTGATAAGTGACGTTGATAAAACGTGGAACATAGAGGATGCGAAAAAGTAGAGATAAAAAGAACATGATTAGAGAATGGTGATGTCTTTTCGTTAGAATATCTGACGTTGGAAGGAAATTATGGAAGTTGTATGACAGGTTGACGGAAAGAGAGTTAACATTCTGAATGACGTTTCATAAAACATGTTTAGTATTGTTGACAGAGACATGTCGAAGCAGGAATGCCTAATACTGAGAAACGAGAAAAGTGAGGTCTGCTGTCAGTTATAAGTGGCGTGGGTTGCTGTTCTGAAAGAATCCCGATAAATAAGAAGAAGAGTGAAAGATACGGAGGTAAACAAGGTTAGTTAAATGAATGTTGGAGAACGTGTTCCGATAAGTATGACTGGTTTGATTATAGTCACGATGCAAGAGTGCTAGGAGAGACTTGAGGATAGCTTAGAGTAGTCGTGGTGAGATGTTGAAAAGTAATGATAAGTTAGATAATTGCGTCGGGTAGACGAGAAACTTGAAAGTAGGTAGATGTATTGGTGAGAGGTCTGTAGTTAACAGATATACATACGTGGCAGTGAAGTGTTTTGTTTTCTCGGTTATAAAAATAGTGGAATGACTTGTATGAATAGATATGTGTTACATTAGTTCGTATAGGATGTTGATGGGCCACTGTACGTAGTTAATTTTAAGTGAATCATGTTTTTTTGAAGACCTTCTCTTTAGCGAGAAGACAATTGTTTTATTGAGTCTGAGTTTTAATGCCTCATATATAAAAAATTTTTTGATCCTGTAAAATGATTGTTATTATTTTAGAATAGGGTTATTGTGTTCTTAGACTTTTACGTACAAACTATTGGTCCGTAAAAGAGACCAGTAGTATTTAGTAAAAATAGATTAGGATGTATGTTTTTCTTTGAATGAGTTAATACCTTTAATTGATATGAGGGGAAACATAAATGATGTTATAAAAACTTGGGGGGGGGGGGTATGATATCCTGTTGTGATTTTATTTCGCTGTTTTGTATGTTAAATAGTAGTTAATTAAGTTATGTTTTAATTTACATGGTTTTGTCTAGAATAAAGACACTACATGGGCTTTAATTAGGACCCTTCGTTCAGAAAATAGTAATAAACTACTGTGGACTAGTAGAGAGACACATCATCTTTGTGAATAATGTGTTCATGGGTATATTATATTGCTGTGATAATCAGCATAATGAGGTTGATATGGTTATGAAGTAGTGGAAACATATACCGGGGATGGTTATGGGAAAGTTTAGAGTTACACTAAAGTGTAAAGTCAGCATTGATTGGAAATACATGGATTGGAAGCCATATGGGGGAAGAAAAGATTAATGAATATAGCAGTGGGGTAAATGAGGGGAAAGTTTTGAACATAGTTTCCATGGGGTCAGAAAAGCCATGATATACACGGGATTGCTGGTTTGTAGAATAAGAAGATTACCCCAGACAAATAGTAAACATGAATTGAATCCATGTTTGAGTAGACACTGTGGATAGCAGTACAATAGTAAAGGGTTGTAAGTGTGAGAAATGAACATAGTGGAGACATAATGACATGGGGTTTTTGAGGGTCCGTGATATATGGACTGAGATAAAGTTGATTGCAAGCAGTCACAGACAGGAGTAAAGGGGTAGTATATTGTTGCTGTTGATAACGGCATAAGTGGAGGTTTTAATAGATATGCCCTTAATAAATGGACAGTAAGGGGTCGCTGAAATTTTCGGCGAGAGAATTCTGAGTGAGGTATAGGAGAAGATTAGTTATGTGAGGTGATGTGTATAATGTTGGAGGAGGTCTTAAGGGATAATAGACCTTTTTAATTGTGTCATCGGGATATGTTTTGTGGTTGACATTACAATGAGAGGTTGAAGTAAGGTTCAGAGCCATAAAAGTAGTAGTGTCTGTAATATATAGACAATCGGAAGTGAATAATATTTTTGATGGTTGGTATATGATGCTGTAGATAGCAGCGTAAACGGTTACCATAATGAGTGGTACTATAGGAGATATAATTATTTTAGACTTTATTACATAAAGTCTCAAATGACATAGGGGGGTAAAGGAGTGTGTGATATAGCTGAGTGTGGTTTTTGTCTAGAAGAGTTCTACTTCTTCTTTAAATCTCCGGTGCGCACCGATTCTTTGTCTTTCTATCGTGTGAGAGTGATTTCAGGTTGACTAAAAGTTTAGAATTAGTGGGGTTGGTGATGACAATAGGGAGTTGGTATCAGAAGAGTACAGCGTTTGAAATTTTAAGCGGATTGCTTATGAAGAGAAGAAGAAGTATTTAAGAAGACGTGTTATGATGTATTGTATAAAGTTGAGATTTAAATATGTTATGTTTTTTTTTTGAAGGGCCAGAAACGAAGAAGAAGTGGTTTGATATATGGCAGGGGAAAGAGTTACGAATAGATTGTTTATTTGGTTTGGGGAAGATTAGAGGAGTTATGGGAGGTAAGGAAAGAGAGGAAATAGAGTAAGGGGATTGGGAGGAAAGACTTGTTAAGGGAAAAAGTCTTTCGAAAAACATAGGAAGGTGTATCAGTATGGGTATATGGGGTGGGCAAAACTACAGCACGCTTGAGCATCAGGGGAGAATGGGAAGAAAGATGCTCAAGTCGTGACGTAGTTGGTTGTTAAGGGGCAGTCAACATCTGGGCCTGGAACTGAAAGGACGCCATGTTTGTAGAAGTTGTCATCAAGACGAAATAACGCTTGTTTGTATAAAACCCAACAGTTCTCGTTAGTCCTACTCTGTTATATTGTTCGTATAATGTTGTGGACACCAAGGTGGCGGAAGACTGTCTCCCTGTTGATTTCATTATTTTTTTCTCACTGGTAATATTAGTTTAGTCATGAATAATGACTGGTATCAATGTAAATGTACCTTGTATTTGCATGTGACCATTATTCTTGTTGGTACCTGATGTATATTTGTGGGGTGTTTTACTTAATAGGTAATGTCTGATTAGAAAAGGACAATATTTTTGAGTCCCATCAATAGTGGCGGATTATAAGGTAGGGGTCGGAAGTTATCCCTCCTTTACCCAGGGCACTAGGGGTGTAAGGTTCAGTTGTCGGGACGACAACAGTTAAAGAGGGGGAATAATGTATTCGGCTCGCGATGATGGTGGAATTCCGCCAGAGAGCTCGGGTAGTCTGATTTGTCTGGAACTCTGGGGGTCGTTCGGACCCCGGTATAAAAAGACCTGCGCAGGTAGAACCGGCTTTTCCGTAGTCCACCACACCAAGTGATGAGGCGCCAATGCCTATTGCAAATGTGTGTTTAGTTAGATTCTGAAGTTTTGCAGTGGAAAAGCCATAATTCTAGTTTTAGATTTTAATATTCCTGGGTTTTTAGTGGACTAGAAGTTTTTGGTAGATTAGTTTTAGTGGACTAAAAGTTTTTGGTAGATTAGTTTCAGTATACTATAAGTTTTTGGTGGATTAGTTTTTGGTAGACTTGAGTTTTTGCTGGTTTAGAAGTGTTTCCTGTACTTAGAAGATTTTGCTACACTTAGGAATTTTGTTTGTTGTATTAGTGCTTTTGCTGTTTGATTTTTGCCGTATCCTAACTTCTTTGTTGATGCTACATGCCTGTATATTATTGCGAAGTTTAGAAGTTTAATAAACAAATGATGCTTGTGTTACTCTTACTTTGTCGTTTAGTTGATAGAATCTCTTATTATAGTCATTGGTGTTAGAACAGCCCTTGGAGTAATTCTTTGTCTGGGATTGGAGAATATTGTTCCAATCCCCTGTCGGCCCACCCTGGATTTTCTTTACCTTAATTCTTTTCTATTTTTGTTAACCGAGGACGGTGAGAGGTTCTTTCTCTTTATTCATTTTCTTCTTTGGCCCTACGCAGTCAGGGTTGCGCTCTTCTCCTCACATCACAGTAGCAGAAGTAAGTGGTCTTTGCTCCTGTTTTTATCTCTGTTTCATTAGGTTGAAGGATGAGATTCCCTTGTAATGTCATTCTTGTTGAATCTGTGAATGTATTCTGTGTAAAGCACCTACATAGGCATGATGTCATTCCTACAGATATGATGTGTATGATGAGTCATTGTGAAAGGAGATATTTCATTGTGATATCAGTGATGGTAAACATTTTAAGTTATCATTGGGAAATCACCCACCTTATATGCCAGTATGAAGAATGTGTGATGAATGATTCCTATATGATCACCCATATCAATATAAATGTGTCTATAGACTGAGTGAAATGATCATTCATGCATATGAATGATGTCTGAGATGAGTGCATTGACCTCACATGCACAGATGGATATGTTGACTGATGCATGAGGAATTTGAGTGAGTGAGTGAAGTTACAGGCTGAGAGAGGGGGAGTATAAGCCAACAGTCAATCTCATGATAGCCGGCAACTTGATGTGAAATGCCATGACTATCACCAGAGAAATGGTTCGGCGTAACCCATAAACTAAATAATAATTTAGTACACTCCGGCGCATAACAGCACTTTGTATAAAATATCATTCATGTTACTATCATCTAGTTATGTGCGCTAAGCACGACCCAACCAATATCATACATTATGCATATTACAGCATCTGTATGTGTAATTTAAGCAAAATTCCACTTTGTAGTTCATGTCACTCACGTTAACACATATGGTCTATTGTAATGATAATAATGTACTACAAAGATGATGATGATGACTGTATTGTAATGAAAATGATGTAATAATGATTATGATGATAATGTTAGAATGATGTAATGATTTCTAAGGTCATAAGCATGATAATAATGATAATGATTGTAATTAAAATGATTAAGGAAACCATGATGATGTTGATGATGATAGTAATAAATATTACATCCATGAGAATGGACGAAAACTTCTCACTTGAAGCATTTAATGAAGAAGAATGCACTTGAAGGTTATACAAGAATAATACCATAATGTACTTATATTGTTTATAAGCAAATACTCATTGACATGGGAACTGATTTTTAAAAGCCCTTAATGTATGAGACCCTTTTTCTTGAATAGAAAAAGATGAATAAGAGAATTAACTAGGAACAGAATGGAATAGGAGACATAGTTGTAAATTCAAATCAATCAAGGTATGACTTAACCGGTAGACTTGAGGACAGGCATATGTGAAGATGAAACTGCACATCTGCTAGTGTCACAAAATAAAACCTTGCGGTAAACCAGTTGATTATTATAGAGGCTTTCTGATAAAACGGACTATCTGCCAGCGACAACTATTTTACTAACAGAAAAAACAAATCGGATGTCAAAATCCCAGGACAATATTTGTAGCGGCACGTGTACATCTGGTCGACGGATTGGGAACACTCGATGGTGAGTGAGACAAATCCCGGCATAGCTTTGACAGTTTGTCAACATTTGAATACAGATGGAACCCGTGGGATCATGGTGGCAATCGGATGTCGGCCATCACATGTCGGGCAAAAGTACCAGTTGCAGATGTGTAGGGGCAGTGAATGAGCTGAATCATACATCGCTTTGACATATTATAAACAGGTCGGATTGGAAGCGGAAGTACTCAGCTCGGAAGAGAACAGTCCGTCTGTGAATTTATAGTTTCCGGACATCAAGAAGATTGGCAGCTTGTTGGGGAAAACTGTTGTTGGGATCATACAGTAACTCGTTAGTTTGTTGGGGGAGTCCAAACAACTGATGACAACTTTGACAGTGACTAAGCCAGGGAAAATCGATTCTTGACATTGGATGATATGCCCAAATAACACCTGCAGGACATCAACCATGTCACGTGACCAATTTTAGGGGTTTGCCAGAAAACCATGATTGGAGAGGACAGTTGAACTCAAACCTTCGATTTTAGCAGACGTGCTTCGGCACTGTGGTTTCTGATGGGAAAATGTCTACCTTGTGCGAATTGAGGTAATTTAATTTTACACGTGCCTGTCATGGCAAAAGTGGATGTAATTGGATCTAACTGCAGTGTTGCTTAAGGTAGAACCTATTATAATTAGTTCTAATTAATATAGGCTATAGCCTTGTTAAAACTAAAGTGTGATGATTAGCACTGTTAGTGGAAAACTAGCTAGAGTAGGGAAGTGATACTTGGCTCTGTTAGTTGAAAATAGATTAGTGAAGTGTTGATAAGCTTTACTAGTTGAGAATTGAGTAATGAGGGATAATTGGGAGATTCCAGTAGGTGTCCCTGGTGGGCGGGGTTCCGCATTCTGTTTGTTGATTTTTTTTTCTTGTCTTGGCCTGATGATAACATATGTGTTCAGTCATCTGTCCATGACAGAGTAGGTTCATTAGATTTTCTGAGCGAGGCCGAAGGCCCACGATCATCTAATAGAGATCAGTGACGGGGAAGCTATCACCGGTTGTTTGATGTATGTTACAGGTTTCCTCTGGTTGGAATGAAGAACACGGCACCAAGGAAAAATCCGATCCCGGATAAAGTTTGGCGCAGGAAGATTGGCCAGCAACGTTATAAAACAGCTTATGCTAGAGGAAGATGATCAACATTGCTCAGTGGAGCTGAATGGTATATGTATCCTACAGGATAAATACCGAATGAGTTTAGGTCATACCAGTTTTAACACACCAGTAGTGATGGATATTCAGTTCACTTATGACTAGAACAAAAATAAAGGACTCTATTGGAGTATAGACAATAACTGTTTAATAGTGAGAACTAGAGAACATTTAGCAAGAGACAAAAAGTCCTGATCATAGGACAGTGTTCCATGTTTGTTTCACCGCGCCGGAATTATGAAGCCGGAGTTTCTATGAACTATTAGGAACAGTTGCGTTAGGAACAATAATAGTTTTTTTCCACGGATTATATATTTTATTGGGATTCAGATCTCATGGTCATCAGAGTTCCTGGAGGAGGACATGTCTGGAGAGAAGGATACGACTTCGGTGAGGGCTAGTGTACTGACTCGTGTGATGTCGTGTAATCCTTGCCATGATGTGTACACTATGATCCTGAACTTTGAGGGCTGACACATACATTTATGTTATAATACACGACACACATTTTCTTCGCATACACGTCTCATATACGTTCCACTTTTCTTTTAATAAATTAATCTTTGTTAATTGTTAGAAGCAAGAGTTGTTGAGTATGTTGCGTTGGGGAAGTATGAGAGGGGGCATAGTACGACAGTGAGAGAGTGATAGGAAAAGGTGTCCATTGGCTGATGGAGTGTATTGGACGGAAGCTGGTGGATTCTCCGGGATATTGATAAAAGTAAAATATTATAATGTGGGTGTTGACTCTCTTCACTCCAGGGACGACACTGTAAAGGAGGACACGACAGCTAGTCTAAAACTTGAACATCATATAATGGAAGATTGAATGGAGAGCAAACCATTTTGTGGTGGATAACTATTTGAGAGCACCAAGACTCTTTACCTTCCACTGTTTATTTTCATAGGATCAAAATTCTTTTAGGTATTTTCTTTGTGATCTTCTTGAGAAAAATATAGAACATTTCAGTTCTGAAGTTCACATTGCTGATATTTTTAGACTTATGATGGATGCTAAAATTTCAGGTAGCGGTTATTACTCAGACCTGACTTTGTGAATGCAGCACTTTGTGAAAGTAGTTGTAGCAGCTTGACTGAATGCAGTAGCCACTTAACTGAGTGAAGCAGCTGAGATAGTGAAGCCAAATACTATTCCACAGCAACTCCCTGCCAATTTTCACCACCTTTCCAGGACAGGTATCACATATCCTTTTATCCAGGTATAGGTGAAGAACACCAGTGAGCCAATTTATAATAAATCACCGGGGAAAACAATAAAGAACACTCAAGAATATTCTACACTGACTTTTACCGAGATCCAATAACTGGATGGTAAACCAACTAGGGTGTACCCAGTTTCTTTCCACAAGATTAGGGCAGCAGAAGAAGCTCAATATATAAGAACGGATGCAACTCTGAGGACCATGTATGATACAGTGGCACAGCCAGGAGATAGATACTTAGTGAAGAGACTAATAGACCCATAATGTTGTAATTGTACTGTATTGTTTGTTGTATGTTATTAAATGTATAATCAATAGTTCCATTTATATATAATAAATGATACAATTACAGGTTATTGTCTCTTTTCAGAGTTCTCTTGTCATACTAAAATTGTTGTAAGCAATTACCCTAGATTAATTATTTAGTTGGTAGAGGAGAGACAAGGAACCATACATAAGGACATTTGGGAAACTCAGTAAAAATTTCATTTTTTCCTTGAGGTATTCCTTTGTTCTTCAAAACTCTATTTAATGGTCTCAAATCATTGATCATTGAGCCAGTAACAGCTAAATTAATTTTAACGGGCAGAATAACATTGAGAAAGAGGAACTCGGATCCTTTATCTCTTTGGGGTTGAGCCATCAACTATTTATCCGACAGTAGTAGTAGTAGTAGTAGTAGTAGTAGTAGTAGTAGTAGTAGTAGTAGTAGTAGTAGTAGTAGTAGTAGTAGTAGTAGTAGTAGTAGTAGTAGTAGTAGTAGTAGTAGTAGTTGTTGTTGTTGTTGTTGTAAAAGTAACAGTAGTTGTTGTTGATTGTAGTTATTGTCGACAATATCAGATAATTCTTATCTTTCATTAGAGACAGAAATCGACAGACGCATTGGAAAGGCAGCCACAACATTTTCCAGGCTAACTAAAAGAGTTTGGGAGAATAATAGACTAACAGAGCGTACAACAGATCAAGTATATACAGCTTGTGTTGTTAGCACACTACTATATGGGTCTGAATCCTGGACCCTGTACTCTCGACAGGAAAGAAAGTTGAATTTCTTCCATATGAGATGTCTGAGACGTATCCTGGGCATACCATGGAAAGACCATATAACAAACAAACATGTGCTTGAAAGAGCAGATATTACCACAGTGCACTCCCTGCTCAAGCAGAGACGCCTCCGGTGGCTGGGCCACGTATCTCGAAAGAAGGATGAACGTATTCCCAAAGATCTCCTATACGGAGAACTAGCCACAGGACAGAGGCCAACCGGAAGACCCCAAATGAGATATAGGGATGTGTGTAAACAAGATATGAATACCCTTGGCATAGATCCAGACGCGTGGGAAAGAGTTGCAACAGACAGATGTTCCTGGAGAAGAGATGTACAACATAGACTGGTGCTCTCTTTGAGAGCAATCTGATCCAACAAACTGAGGATAGGCGGCACAGGCTTAAAACGCTGTCACTTACTGCGGGACCTGCCTCGTCTTACAGATGCGGAAACTGTGACAGGGATTGTCACTCTCGCATTGAACTATACAGTCACCAGCGTGTTGTCAGGTACCTCCCCAGCGGTCACAGCTCTATAGTCCTTCAGGACTGAAAGAGGCCTACTACTACTAGTTGTTGTTGTTATTGTAGTAGTAGTAGTAGTAGTAGTAGTAGTAGTAGTAGTAGTAGTAGTAGTAAGCTAGCAGTAGCAGCAGTAATGTAGTAGTTCTAGTAGTACTAGTAGTAGTACTGTTAGTAGTAGTAAAGAAGTAGTAGTAGTAGTAGTAGTAGTAGTAGTAGTAGTAGTAGTAGTAGTAGTAGTAGTAGTAGCAGTAGCTAGCAGCATCAGTAATGTAGTAGTAGTAGTGGTGGTAGTAGTAGTAGTAGTAGTAGTAGTAGTAGTAGTAGTAGTAGTAGTAGTAGTAGCAGCAGCAGCAGCAGTAATGTAGTAGTAGTAGTGTAGTAGTAGTAGTAGTAGTAGTAGTAGTAGTAGTAGTAGTAGTAGTAGTAGTAGTACTAGTAGTAGTAGTACTAGTAGTAGTAGTAGTAGTAGTAGTAGTAGCAGCAGCAGCAGCAGTAATGTAGTAGTACTAGTAGTAGTAGTTGTTGTTGTTGTTGTAAAGTAGTAGTAGTAGTAGTAGTAGTAGTTGTAGTAGTAGTAGTAGTTGTTGTTGTAGTAAAGTAGTAGTAGTAGTAGTAGTTGTAGTAGTGGTAGTAGTAGTAGTAGTAGTAGTAGCAGTAGCAGCAGCAGCATCAGTAATGTAGTAGTAGTAGTAGTAGTAGTAGTAGTAGTAGTAGTAGTAGTAGTAGTAGTTGTTGTTGTTGTTTAAAAGTAGTAGTAGTATAGAAGTAGTAGTAGTAGTAGTAGTAGTAGTAGTAGTAGTAGTAGTAGTAGTAGTAGTAGTAGTAGTAGTAGTAGTAGTAGTAGTAGTAGTAGTAGTTCAGTAATCAGTCTAGTGCAGACTACGCTGGAGTTCTAAAGAAGGTAACAAACAAATCAAACACATCAGAGAGAGAGAGAGAGAGGAGGCCATCGTTTGTTTTAAACCACATGATGAGAGGACGTGAGCTGGTCGTTTGTTTTAAACCACATGATGAGAGGACATGAACTGGTCGTTTGTGTTAAACCACATTATGAGAGGACATGAGCTGGTCGTTTGTGTTAAACCACATGGTGAGAGGACATGAGCTGGTCGTTTGTGTTAAACCACATGATGAGAGGACATGAGCTGGTCGTTTGTGTTAAACCACATGATGAGAGGACATGAGCTGGTCGTTTGTGTTAAACCACATGATGAGGGGACATGAGCTGGTCGTTTGTGTTAAACCACATGATGAGAGGACATGAGCTGGTCGTTTGTGTTAAACACATTATGAGAGGACATGAGCTGGTCGTTTGTGTTAAACCACATTATGAGAGGACATGAGCTGGTCGTTTGTGTTAAACCACATTATGAGAGGACATGAGCTGGTCGTTTGTGTTAAACCACATTATGAGAGGACATGAGCTGGTCGTTTGTGTTAAACCACATGATGAGAGGACATGAGCTGGTCAGGTGGGAAACCAGCAGGCGGACAGATTGACTGGGTCCGCACCGCTCTGTGGGGGGGGGGGGGGGAATTGGTGCGTGATAAGGCAGACTTGGTCGGAGCAGAATATCCTTTGGAAAAGTGTGTATAGTGCGGAAGAACAGACAGATAACCCCAACCTGGTGAAAATGGTGCTGCAGGGAGTGACTAGAGGATCTGGCTAATATCCAGTATTCCGAGGAAAGGCCAGGTGGGCACATAATCAGACTGCTACTGGGTCCATTAATATTGGGACTCTTTGCTGGGTGGTGAAGATGAAGACGGAGCACGTATGGGAATGTCCCGGGTGCTGTGATGTTGCTTCTGTACTCAGCTCATTATGATAGGACAAACACTGGAACATGTGACCGCTGAAAGATTTGTTGAATGACAGAAAGAGGACGATAACGAGAGACAATTGTGGACAGTCATGGCACTGAAGTGTGTCAGCGCGCGAATTGATGCATGTCGGAGATTATCACAAGATGTGGAGAGGCATGAAGTCGGCAAGGAGATGTTCACAAGATGTGGAGAGGCATGAAGTCGGCAAGGAGATGTTCACAAGATGTGGAGAGGCATGAAGTCGGCAAGGCTCTTTATGATGACCACTGTGTCGATTCTTCATAATCTTCATCATCATGTGCCATGCCGATACGGATGGGTGGTCATGCATCGCAATCTCACGCGATCACCAGAGTCGTGAATCAGCTCTGTATTGTTGTCTCGATTATGTTATGTTGCCAGGCCATCAGGACATTTATCTCTCTGCGTTCCCCTTGACCCCCTCCCCCACCTCCTTCAGTTTTGCCAATTGTCACCAAGTTCTCTAGTTTATTTCTTCTTAAAATTTTTCCAAACAATTGTGACTGTCTACATCTAATTTCTCTAATAAGTTTACGGTTTTCATTTGCCTCTTGTAGGATTTGCTCTTTGCTCCTTCTGTCTGTCCATGGTATTGTTTGCATTTTCCTCAGAAACCACATTTCTACAGCCATCTGATATTTTTCAGCGTGTCTGCTCATTGTCCACGTTTCACATCCATTCAAAAGTAAGGCTCTGTGTAGCAGCACCTCAACACTCTTTTTCTCTCTGCAGTTGATATCTTTTTATTGGTTTGAATGTTTTTCATCTTGCAAAAAAAAAAAAAAACAAACCTTCGCCATAGCGATTCTTGTTCTAATCTCTTCAAGGTACCTCCCCTATCAGGTGTTATGACTGTTCCGAGATAGTTTTACCAATTCACTAGTCTTCATAAAAATAGCATAACTTCAACAGGAGGCCTGTTGAACCGAAATTACCCGTACCCGCCTTTCATCTTTCACCTGGTTCAGGTGGGATCCATTGTGCTGTCAAGCAGGCCTGGCACACCATTGTGAACAGGGGTACGTAAGTCGGGTATATCTGACAGGCAGGAAATGACCTGTCTGTGTGATGTTCACCAGGGAAGAGAGACAATATTTAAGCGTTGGCCACCTGCTTTGCACCTGTCATCAAGGACACCTTTTTATCCTTGTTGTTGTTGTTATTGTTGTTTTTGTTGTTGTTTTTGTTGTTCTGTGTATAATAAGTGGTTCGAATCGCGTCTGTAACTTACGGCGCATGTGAGCCGGCCTGCTCAAAAAGTAATGGCAAACTACTGAGCGAAATCTTGCCAAGAAATCAACATTCAGCTGAAAGATGCTGATGTTGACAGCGATGAACTGTAAAGGATATGCAAAACATTTTTTTTGTTATGTATAATAAAGACGTGGCCGAAAGATAAGCTGATTTGTTGTTGTTGATTTTGTTGCTCTATGTATAATAAGGACGTGGCGAAAGAAAAGTTGTTCTATGTATAACAAAGATTTGGCAGAAAGATAAGTTGTTGTTCTATGTATAACAAAGATATGGCAGAAAGATAAGTTATTGTTCTATTTATAATAAAGACGTGGCAGAAAGAAAAGTTGTTGTTCTATATGTAATAAAGACGTGGTTAAAAAGATAAGTTTTTCTTCTATGTATGACAAAGACGTGGCCAAAAGATAAGTTTTTGTTCTGTATAATAAAGACGTGGCCGAAGGATAAGTTGTTGTTCTGTTTATAATAAAGACGTGGGCCTTCAATCACCACTCCAGCGTTAAATCGGACTTAAAAGTTGACTTCTAGTTCAGAAAGCAATGGCAAACTACTAAACGTAAAATTACCTAGACAAATACTCTGGGTTTGATCGCAACGTCCTGCGAAGGGCACGCAACATGTGCAGAATCTGTCAGAGTGGCTAGAACGTCGGGCTTAAACTAGGGAGGCCCGGGTTCGAATCGACGGTAAGGTTACGTACACATTTTTTTTTTTTTTTTTCTGTCAAAAAGAAAATCCTAACCTACGCTGTTTGAGGCGGCTGCACTAGCTAAGCGGCAATAAATCCTGGAGCTCAAAAGCCCGTCCTACACCGCCAGGTACAATAGGCTGTAATAACAGCACACGTAAAAAAAAAAAACAGAGCTGGGCAGGGGGAGGCCAAAAGAGAAGATCAAGGACACTTTGACATAATGGGATGGAGGGACATCAGTGTCAGAAATGACTGGCAGCAAAGGAGGCAGAAATCTGTGGCACGAGTATACAAACTTGAAGATTGGCGAATCAGCCATGTGTACATGTGGGTTAGCGCAGCAGACCGGAAGATCACATACTCCAGGACTGCTCACAGTATGACATATCAAGGTATACCGTCTGGACTAGAAACACAACAGTGGGAGATATACTCTATGGACCACTGAGTGAGCTGAAGAAAAAAAAAAGAAGCTAAATTCATAGAAAAGACAACATTGCAGATTTAGACGATAAATTTCAAGCGAACGAAAGAAGAAGATATGTATTATGGACCACTGAGAATTAAACTAGACAGTAAAATATAGATAAGAGACACCATTGCAGATGTAGACAATAAATTTCAAGCAAACGACAGAAGAAGAAGAAGAAGAAGAAGAAGAAGAAGAAGAAGAAGAAGAAGAAGAAGAAGAAGAAGAAGAAGAAGAAGAAGAGGGGAAGAAGAAGGAAGAAGAAGAAGAAGAAGAAGAAGAAGAAGAGGAGGGCTTTTCGAAACGCAGATGCAGACGATTTGGCATCAAACCGTCTTGCGTTGGTTGTTTTACGAAATGGTATGGATGCCGGTCGTTCAGAAAGCAATGGAAAACTCCTGAACGTAAACTTGCCAAGAGATCACAACAGCAAAAAATGGTGTTGATGCGACGCCCCATAAAGAATATGTAACTATGTTTTTATTCTTTTATTACAAGGGAAATAATTTCATTTCGTGAAGTCATATATCGTCTTTAGCAATCAAGGGGAACAATTATAGATTTGACTATACTTGTACTGATAGCTATTTTGCATTAGAAGTATATGTTTATTCCTGTAATTGTTTTATTCATATATTGGATAGTATCAATTGAATGTTACCATTATAACAGCTTTACAGACTTTTGATTATTATTTGAAATTTCAGACACTAAATTGTTGTGTAATAAATATTGTTTAGTACATTATTTCTGTCTTTATCTGCTAGACCGCGTCTGTCCAAACAGATGATAGGTTTACTATTGTTTCTCTTCACAACGTATAAATCTTTCGCCTACTTTACTGCATGGCTGGTTAACATTTTGTCCTGCCAGTGCCATCATTACTAAGGGTGGTCAGGAGAGCATTGATGGAATTGAACAATTAGTGGGAGGGTAGCGCGGGAAACAAAAATGTAAAGATTTCCCTTTCGCTTAGTCACCCCCTTTGAATCATGTGAGTGAGTGTTGAATGAATGAATAAATATAAAAACACATATGGTTATCAAACCAATAATAGTGTAAAAACTCATGCAAATACAAATATTTGGTTAATTTTCATTTTAAAAAAAAAGAAAGAGAGAGCAAAGAGGGAAATATGAATGAACCCCTACATTTAGGAAAAAAAAACAAGGAGGAAAATATAACCCACTCCTTTACTCCAAGTATTATTAAAACTGCAGTTTGCATGTGTATGTACCTGCTAGGCTATGTTTAACACCATTACAAAGAAAATCATCCTAGCAAATGGAATCACATATTGTAAAAATGTTTATCATTTTCATAACTATTATTACCATTGCTGTTTGTTATAATTGCTGTTATTACCCTCAGTATGCCTCCTCCTGTCATTATTATTATTATCATCATTAGTAATAAACCAAAACCCCTTTCCCATGTGCCCCCCCCCCTCCCCTTGCTCATGGCTTGATGCTGCCTTTGCTGATACCCACACCGGTTTGGTTCAAATATTTATCCTGCCTTTACCATCATTGCCCAGAGAGGGGGGGTAATGGCATTGGAGGAGTGGAACCAAATTGGTGAGAGGGTGGCAAGGGAAACAAAATGTAAAGATTGTAAAAATTTGTGCTAATACTGATGCTTGTTTACTTTTACAATAAGTAATTAAAAAAAAAAAAAAAACACAAGAGGAAGGGAAAAAATGAATGAACCCTTACAAATAAGACCAAAAAATAAGCAAGGAGGAAAAAAAAAACCAACTCCTTTTACTTCTACTATGTTGCAATTTATATGTACCTACTATGCTATGCTATACTATGCTATGCTAACACCATTCCTAGGAAAATCATTCTAGCAAATGGAATCACAGTTTTGGAAAGTGGGATCATTATCATAACTATTATCATCATTGCTGTTACTATCAGTACTGTTATCACCCTTAGTAGGTAAATGTTAGTCATCATTATTGATGTATTTGGTTTTAGTTGCATTATTAATATAATAACCTTTATTAATATATAACCTCACCTCCTATGAGACCCCCCCCCCCCCTTCCCTCACTCATGGTTTGCTTGTTGCCTTTGCTGACACCCTCACCCTTTGGTTCCAAAATTTATCCTGCCTTTACCATCATTACCCATTAGTGTGGTGGGTCAAATGGGTGAGAGTGGGACTATCACTATTTTCATTGAGTACTTATCATTGCATTTATTAGCATTGCTGTTATCACCTTTAGTAGTTTTATTCCTTGTCATTATTATTTTAGATGCATTTCATGTAAACACCATTCCTAGGATAAGCATTTTAGCAAACGGAATCACATGATTAACTATTATTATCCTTGCTGTCTATTATCTTTGCTGTTATTGTTATCACCCTTAGCAGTTTTACTCTTTGTCATTATTATTATAGACGTATTTCATGTAAACACCATACCTAGGGAAATCATTTTAGCAAATGGAACCACAAGTTTAACTATTTATTATCATTGCTGAAAGTATTATCATTGCTGTTACTGTTTAACACCCTTAGCAGTTTTCATTCTTGTCATTATTATAGATGTATTTCATGTAAACACCATTCCTAAGATAATCATTTTAGCAAATGGAATCACAGGTTTAACTATTAATATTATTATCATCGCTGTTTATTATCATTGCTGTTTAACAAAAACAGTGTTATTGTTATCACCCTTAGCATTTTAAAATTATTCCTTGTCATTATCAATATTATTATTTATGTATTTGGTTGTTTATTTGCATTAGTAGTATTGTAATCATTATAAATATATATGGCTTTGTAAACCCGTAAACTGCACATCCCCCTTTCCCACCTTTTTGATACTGTGATTGTTGTCTTTGCTGCCACCCTCGCCGGCTGGTTCTAAATAGTTTGTGCACCGCCATATTTATCATCACCGAAGAGGATGGTACTTGGTAGGAGCTTTTAGAGCTGGCAGGAGAGCGGGGCGGCAAGGGCAAAATAGCAGCCCACTACCATCACGCTGTTGATATAAAATATTTCCTTACAACAATGTCAATGGAGAAATGTTTAAATGTATAAAATATTTGTAATTTTTGCGCATATGTCACCTACACTTCCACATGCAACGCTCTGTAAAAACACGAACAATAAAAATGCAAATGCTTCTTAACACTTAATAAACGTTTTAAACAAAAAAAAAAAAAAAAAAAAAAAAAAAAAAATACTTTACTGCATGAAACCAGTTGAGGAGAGCGTAGCGAGTGAGAAAATAATGTAAAGACTTCCCCCTTTCCTTGTATTCAGTATTTACCTTATTATCCTTATTATCATCTTTATTAATTTACAACTTCATCTCCCCTAGTGCCCCTTTTTGCTTATGGTTTTGTTGCCTTTGCTACCACCTCCACTGGTCAGTTCAAACATTTGCCCTGCCTGTACCATCATAAAGGGTGGTCGGAGGGGCATTGGAGTGAAAGCGATTAGTGGGAGTGTGGCAAAGTAAACAAAAATGTAAAGATTTCCCTTTCTCCTTGTCACCCCTTTTGAATCATGTGAGGGAGTTTGAAGGAATAAATACAAAATCACATATGTTTACCAAATCAATAACACTGAAATAAATTTTGTGCAAATACAAATGATTGAGGGAATGAGGGGGGAAAAAAAAACCCAACTCCCTGTACTACAACTATTATTAAAAACTATATTTGGCTTGTGTATGTACACTGCTATGCTATGTTAACACCATTCCAAAGAGAATCATCCTAGCAAATGGAAACCACAATTTGCAAAAAGTTTATCATTTTCATAACCATTATTACTATTGCTAGTTTTTTTTATATTGGCTATTATTACCCTCAGTATGTCTCTTCTTGTCATTATTATTATTGTCATCATTAGTAACAAACAAAAACCCTTTCCCATGTGGCCCCCCCCCTCCCCTTGCTCATGGTTTGTTGCTGCCTTTGCTGATACCCACACCGTTTTGGTTCAAATATCTATCCTGCCTTTACCATCATTGCCCAGAGAGGAGTGGTAGGGCATTGGTGGAGTGGAACCAGATTGGTGAGAGGGTGGCAAGGGAAACACAAATGTAAAGATTGGAAAATGTTGTGCAAATACTGATGCTTGTTTTACTTTTTACAATAAGTTTAAAAAAAAAAAAAATAAATAAAAGGAAGGGAAAAAATGAATGAACCCTTACAAATAAGACCAAAAAATAAGCAAGGAGAAAAAGATAACCAACTCCTTTTACTTACTGCTACCATTATTGAAAATTGCATGTAGCAAGAATATGTAAAAAAAAGAAAAAAATAAGCAAGGAGAAAAAAAGATAACCAAATCCTTTTTACACCTACTATATTATTAAAGTGTGCAGGATGAAATTGTTATTGTATGTACCTGCCATAATTTAACACAATTTCTAAGAAAATCATTTTAGCAAATGGAATCACATGTTTGGAAAATGTGATCATTATCATAACAAATTTTATCATTGTGATTATTAGAATTGCTGTTATCACCCTTAGTAGTGTTTATTCCTAGTAATTATTATTATAAGATGTATTTCATGTAAACACCATACCTAAGAAAATCATTTTAACACATGAAATCACATGTTTAACTAGCATTATTATCATTGCTGAGTGTTATTATCATTGCCTTTAATTTTATCACCCTTAGCAGTTTTATTCCTTGTCATTAAAATATTATTCATGTATTTGGATGTTATTTGCATTATTATCATTGTAATCATTATTAATATCACATCCCCCTTTCCCACCTTTTGATACTGTGATTGTTATTACTTCTACCGCGCTCACCGTTTTGCTTCAGTTCTGCACCGCCATGTTTATCATCACCGAGGGTGATGGTACTTGGTAGGAGTTTTTTGGAGCTGACAGGAGAGCGGGGCGGCAGGGGGAAAATATGCAATGAATGAATCACCCAAAATAAACGAGAAGTAGATAGTGAGCTTTACTAAAAACACGACTACAAGAGACAAAGAGGGGAAAAAATAACAGCCCGATACCATCATGCTTTGGATTTAAAATATTTCCTTACAACAATGTCAATGGAGAAATGTTTAAATGTATAAAATATTTGTAATTTTTGCGCATATGTCACCTACACGCCCACATGCAACGCTCTGTAAAAACACGCACACAAATACTGAACACACAGTACGCATGTAACAACACAAACAATACAAATGCAACAACTACCCCTCCTGCATTGTAAACTAGGATACTCCTTGACAACCCCCCCCCTCCCCCCCCCCACCTTTTCGATACTGTTCGTTTTGATGCTGCTGCTGTCCTCACCGGTCGGTTTTAACCAGTTTTTACTGCCCTTTTCCTCATTACCAGGTCGTGATGATGGTATTGATGGGGTTGGAGCTAACAGGTGAAAGGGTGGCAGAAAGAAAATAATGGTATACTACCGTCTTGTTGTTGTTTGTACTCGTTGTAAGTTACCCTTCATTTCAAATGTAAAAATGTTGAAACAAATGTTGTAAAAATTTGCGCATTTGTCACCTACACTTCCACATGCAACGCTCTGTAACAACACGAACAATACAAATGCAAATGTTTCGTAACACTCAATAAAAGTTTAAAAAAAAAAAAAAATACTTTACTGCATGGTACAGGTACTTCATCCTTAGTATCATTGATTTTATAAGTATTAGGGATATCATCACTATTTATTTTACAAACTTCATCTCCCCTGCGCCCCCTGTTGCTTTTGGTTTGCTACCCTTGCTGCTACCCCAACTGGTTGGTTCAAACATTTGTCCTGCCTGTACCATCATTACCCTTTTCCTTGTATTCAGTATTTACCTTATTATTATTATGGGTCGTCGCTAAAAGCTACGGAGTTCGTGCTTTGTGCGACGCTTTACGGAAAGAGACCGAGCCATATGGGATAAAACCCGGTACAATGAAGTCGACCCTGTCGACTTTTAAGCGACTTTTTTATTACAAGGGAAATAATTTCATTTCGTGAAGTCATATTTCGGTTTTAGCAATCAAGGGGAACAATTATAGATTTGACTATACTTGTACTGATACCTATTTTGCATGATAATTATATGTTTATTTCTGTTAGTATTTTATTCCTATTTTTTATGGTATAAATTGAATGTTATCATTATAAAAGTTTTACAAACTTTTGATTATTATTTGAAATTTTAGACACTACATTGTTGTGTAATAAAAATTATTTAGTACAATATTCCTTTCTTTATCTGTTAGGCCGCGTCTGTCCAAACAAACTTTCGGTTTACTCTGGTCTCTCTTCACAACGCATAAATATTTCTCCTGCTTTACTTCGACTGAGTCGTGTTGCGTGTAATTCAAGCTCCAGCAACATACAGAAAACTTATGACAACACAATATTGTGGAATTAAATTACTGCCAGTGTCATGTCGAAGTTATTCATCCAGACAGAATGATGATTTGTGGTCACAAGGATACCACGATGAAGACTCTGAGGGTGAGTTCACAGACAGACGGCGTCCAGCCTACAGAAGCCATCAACACAGATCCTCCTATGACAGGTCATCCATGTCCTATGACAGACCTCAATATAATCAGCGCAGGTCTTCCGATGACCTTGGTTCAAAGATAAAGAAGAAGATGTGGGATTCAACAAATTTGACTCCATTGGAGAAGAACTTTTACGTTGAACACCCTTCAGTGGCTCAGAAAACCGAGGCTGAAATTGATAGCTTCTACAAACAACACAATATCACTGTAAAGAGGGGACAGAGACCAATTCCAGTTTCACATTTCCATGAGGCAAATTTTCCAGGCGAGATAAATAAGATGTTGGAGAAAAAATGCTGGTCACAACCAACACCCATACAGTGTCCTAGGATGGCCATTAGCCTTGTCTGGGAAAAACATGGTGGGCATAGCACAGACAGGGCTCTGGAAAAACTTTAGGGTTTATATTGCCAGCTCTTGTACACATTAAAAACCAGAGACGGAGTACGAAGGGAGACCGAGAATGACCTATTGTACTTGTTATTGCACCAACTCGAGAATTGGCGCAACAAATTAAAAGTGTGGCTGTTGAGTACGGTCGGCTCCTTGGTATCAAATCCTGCTGCTTGTTTGGTGGGCAGTCGAAGAATGTCCAATCTTCATATCTCTCAGAAGGTCCAGAAATAGTAGTGGCTACCCCCGGACGCCTCCTGGACTTCATGGACACGGGCATGATCGATCTTGACCGTACATCATACGTTGTACTGGATGAAGCAGATCGCATGCTGGACATGGGTTTTGAACCACAGATAAGAAAAGTTCTACAGCCATTAAGGCCTGATCGGCAAATGCTGATGTGGAGTGCCACCTGGCCACATGAAATCCAGAAACTGGCTCATGATTTCCTAGGAGAGTTCACTCAAGTCAACATTGGTTCAACGAACTTGATGGCCAACCCCAACATCCTGCAGAAGGTGCATGTTTGTGACAGAAGGGAAAAGCTGAAATTGTTATTGCAAGAGCTGACGATTGCAAGTGAAGAAGGACAGCAAAAGACTTTAATATTTGCCCAAACCAAAGTTCAGGCTGACTTCCTAACACGGATGTTACACCAAAAAGGTTACAAAACGGGTGCAATACACGGAGACAAAACCCAGGTGATGAGAGACAGGATTCTTCAAAGTTTTAAATCTGGACAAACAGAAATTCTTGTTGCCACTGATGTTGCATCACGAGGTCTAGACGTCAACGATATCAAACTGGTGATCAACTATGACTACCCAAATTCCGCAGACGACTATATCCACCGTATTGGCCGGACAGGCAGAGCATCAAAAACAGGCACGGCTGTGACATTCATCTCCAGTGAGGATGCTGGGAAGGTGGATGATTTGATAACTGTTTTAAAAGATGCAAAACAAGAAGTTCCATAGGAATTGCTTGAGTTAGCTCAAAGTGGAAGCAGGTCCAACTCACGAGGTTATTCAAGTCAGAACAGAAGACCCAGCAGGCCAGATTATAATCGTAGGAACAGTTGGTAACGGCAGCACTTTGGATATCGCACACTGTGTACATAGAAAGAAATGGTTATGGACTCAGTCAGTTTGACTTCTCAGCTGTTTTTAACGACCTGGATCTTTGCTTCTTGTTGGGAGAATGACAGTCTGTGTGATTTCTTCATTGTCTTAAGTCTCGTTTTACATGGACAAGTAATGTCATTGTGTCAAATACATTTGTAAATATGAGCTGACCAGCTGATTGGCAGACATGGCTGATTTAAATGTTCATTTTCTTGGTTAGATGTCACCAGTTTGGAGTACATTTGTTAATTAAAAGAATCTAAAAAAAAAAAAAAAAAAAGGAACAGCGATCCTACAAATTTCCGACACATGGACTATTTTTAGGTCACACAGAGACCCACATGGTCGGATTTCTACAGGTGAGGTAAAAAACGAGGCACACACGTACGCTATTGTTAACATACATGCACCACCAAACTACAATTATCAACCTCTATTTTATGAACAGTTAGACGATTTATTAACACACACATACACGGGACAAAATATTGTTCTTGCCGGCGATTTCAACTGTGCCGGTGTAACGAGATCGCATTGGGTAGTGAGAGTGAACCACACCCGAGGTGTCTCTGGCACTCCCGTGCATTCTAGCCCCAGGGGTTGGACAGGCAGATACACATTTTTACTCTGTGGTTGCTCTCATATTAGTTAATTATGTCTACAAGCCCCTCCAGATTCTAGACCCCCACTAACTACCTACTCATGTGGAACAATGAACACTTAGGCATCGTCCGAGACCACACTCAATCATTATACAAAGAGCAAGTCAACGTACATAAAGTTTATTCTACCCTTGAGAATATAGAACTGAAATGAACATCCTGATAGAATAATCTATTTACACAAATAGAGGATAGAGTAGAGACAGAATCAGAGATATAGTTGTCATCATCAGGTTGAGAAGTAGATTGGATGCAGATGTCCCGTCCAGGCGGTCCGCCACTCACCCGGCTTCCTTCCAGTGAGATGACTAGAACCTTGGAGACCACTCCGTCCCCAGAGCGTGGATCCACAACAATAGAGTCACTGCTGGACCTCACTCAACTGGACCAACTGCATCTTTATCACTCCCACTAAGTCACTGCTAATACACAGTTCTATAACAACACTGGCTGGGAGACAATCCTCCTGGACTTGACTCCAAGTATTCGTGACTTCGATGAACCTAAGTAGTCACTGACCACTCTAATGGTCCCGCAATCATAGCACAGTAACACTGCTTGAAGAATATGTCAATAACCAATTCAATGGTCCCGTACTCATATCACAGTACCACTGCTTGAAGAATCAGATAAGGCAACTGATATGTCACTGAGTCCTACACGAACACAGTTCCAAGTCTTCGTACTCGTTCAGTACACTATTAGAATCAGACATCTACTTTCAAGGAAGACAATTCAGGTTGGACTATAATCTATTGTACCTTCCACCTGGTAACACTTGCCACAAGTCAATAACTGGTGTAGTTCTTCTCAAGACCTGCCACTATAGCTGTCATAAGAACCATTCAAGTGTCTAAATTTCGTTTTTTCCGCGTTTAGGCGGAACCACCGTAATAATATACGGTCAGGTGTTTCCTTTCTTTGAGCATGATTGCTCAAAATACTGAAATGTTCCTGGCTGAAATAGAGTATCTTCTAATGTAGAAAAACATGACAAACCATCACGTCCCACACGTGCACCTTCAGGGCACCTGTATTACTTGATGCAAACCTTCACGCATGGTGACTCACACTGGGTACATGGTGTGATTGAGTCTGGCGTGATAAGTAAAGAATTGAACCCTTCGCTGTGTCACACGAAGTGGTTTCCCGCAAACGACAATTATAGTTGACTGGTTCTTCAACAGGCAAACTCCTGAAAAGGAAGAGCAACCGGTGAGAGTATACTGGCCCAAACATTAGTCCACATGCATCCTACCAATGACTACTCAACCCTCAGTCATGCTACTTAGTTATGCATATAACTAAAGCATTATCTCTATCTGGAGAGTAGTAAAGCATGGGTTCAGTAATGTCAGCTGGCCTCACAGAACAGCCCGTCAAACAGAGCAAGAAATCAGAATGACGAGTCGAATCGTAGGTCTCACCTATCGGGAGTCGAGGGAAATGAACGAGCTGATAAATTGGCTGGCTCTGCACCCCCTGTAGATGGCCAGCCTATGGATCGTGCCGATGTTATTAACGCCCTTAAAGATATGGCGAGAACAGAGGATTTTGACGCCAGTGATTCCACATCGCTTTCCAGGATGAAAGACCTGGGAGTAAGAATCGGCACAACCAGACGCGAGAGGTACATCGGGAAAACAAAGCGCCTCGTCAACCAACACAGAACTGGCACTTTAGCCACCGGACGCTGATGCATTTGCTGGGGGGAGGATCTGAGCACCTATGGACATGTCCGGAGTGCAACGAAGATACCCCAACTGATAACTAACTAACTAACCTATCCCTAATCATCTACCAGTCGTCGCTAACGTCAGTAGTGATAGTAGGCTGTTCTCATAGTTCTAATTTAATCGAACTAAGCAATAAGGTAAAGAGTCCCTGGACTCGTTCTTTACATCATCAATGTTCATTAATAAACATAATACTGATCAATATACCATCCCTCGGGATATAGGAATAGTACATGATCACATCCAATATGTACACAAGCCTGTTTGCTGGTGGGACCACCTGCCCACGCCATAGCAAACTCTTCTTATCAGACTTCTCCTTAGAGTCAAGAAGCCTTCTTGAGAATACATGTTCCCCACATGTTCCAAGGGTGATGTTCCAGTTCAGCCCTCCCAAGTGGTTTAGCCTTGTCCGGGACCGAACTTCATCGTTGGCCTGGTCTGCCAACCTATACTTTTATAACTTGCTTTCACATCCCCCATGTCCTATATGTCCCCTGTCTCATACAACCTCCTTGCATCTTCCATACTTCCAGCACCTTAGCATTCACTCGTACTAGCGCCAGTATGAAAGAACAGGATAGCTCAGACAAGAAATCAGAACGCATATTTATATCTAATATATATATATATATATATATATATATATATATATATCACCAATGCAGACTTACCTCCACACAGAAATCCCGTGTTCCACACAATGAATTCACTATTAAGTTACTACACAATAGTTACATCATTCCTGGTGGCACAGAACTAAGTTCTTTCTTTACTTAGTAACTAAGCACAGTTTTGTCTTAATCTCCACCTACCAACTTACCTGGTTTTCTAACCGTTCTCCTGGCTTCAGCAACTGACTGACATAAATCTAGGTTTCTATCAGGCACAAGTAACTATGTTTTATTCTAACACAGCAACCTAATAGATGCAACGATTTGCGATATATGGTAAATATAATTTAAACCCAAATCGCCCACATCGCATTCCTGCGTTCCCAACAGTTGATTCGCGAACACACGTTGGTAAACAAAACACACAATTAGCCGTCAGCAGCGTTATCGATCGGTTTGCAAATTAGTATGCAAGGACATCCGCATAGGTAATGAGGTTAGAACGATGGCGTTTTGTACACATTTACAAAGTTAAATGATTTAAACAAATAAGTACCTGAATGTCGAGAACCAGACTCCAGTCAGCTTTCAGAACTGTTCAAGGGCTCCTCAGCCTCCTTTCCGTAACAGTCAGCCGAATCATGGTTGAGGTGAGACGCAACACAAAATGGCTCACACAGGCCTGCGTCTGCTCTCTACGAGCAAAAATGAAGTGAATGAATGGTTTAGCCAATTTCCCCACTCGTGCCAACTCAATGCCCACGAGGAGCTAGTGCTTCTTGGGAAAAGACACTTTCTCGGGAAACAGTCATTCCCCGCCTAGAATTTCTAGATCTCTCTGCACGAGAATCTAGTGCTATACCCAGCCTCACGGGTCACTCAAATTCAGGTGTTTCGAGAAGATTCTAGATGGTAATTCCTCCATCGGCTTCCCCCAGTCTATTTATACCTGGGAAAGTCCCCCGATGACGCGCCAAAATAGTGCGGAATCTTTACGACCCAAGACAGATAAACGCGTTTCGTCACAGCCGGTTTGGTTAAAAAAAAGTATCCTGCCTTTACAATCATTGCCCAGATAGTGGTGATTAAGGCATTGGTGGGTTGGAACAGATTGGTGAGAGGATGGCAAGGGAAACAAAAATGTAAAGATTTCCCCTTTTCCTTGTTTAATTTTTACATATTAAGTTTTTACTTTCACATGTAAATGTGTTCAAGGAATGGAATATGCTAATGGATAAATTTCCTATGTTGAAAACACAAAATATCACAGATATCCCCAGAGTAAACACAAGTACTCTCTTTCTGATTTTAAAATTTAGTACACATGAGTGCGAAAAAGAAACAAGAAGATGTGAGTTGAAATTGAATGAATGAATACAAAACCACATATGTTTACCAAACCAATGAGATTGTAAAAATGTGTGCAAATACAGATGCTTGTTTACTTTTTACAACAACAACAAAAAAAAAAAGGGGGGAAAAATCAATGAACCCTTACAAAAAAGACAAAAAAATAAGCAAGGAGACAAAGATAACCAACTTCTTTGAATGCCAGACGAGAGCAGGTCTTTTCTTTCCAGTTGTGTACAATGTACTTGACTTATGAGCCACGTGTCTCTCAAAATTGCTTAATGACAGTGTTCTAAGGACGGTGTTTGTTTTCAGTTCAAGCCATCTTGGTTATCTTGCAGTGTGTTGTTCGCTATGCCAACAGTGCGATAACTTTGGTGGCATTTACCATTCAGGAAGCATGCCTTAATTTGTCATGTTTGTAATTACAGTGTTCATTTTCACCTGTTAATTGCAGACAGCCATAAATGCGTTTATATCATTTTCATTGTTATATTTATTTAAGCATTGTCATATCAGTAGAGTGTACTGAAACAGGTGATTTCAGTGTGCATTTGATTGACGTGGTTGGATTATTTGGGGGGGGGGGGGGGCATTATTATGTTTATTTTTTTTTAAAGTAAGCTTTTAGGTACACCTTAGGGGCGTAAATATTTTCAGTTGTTTTAAACAAAAATCTGAAGTGGATATATTTGTTTTCTTAACCCTGTCTGTGAAGATTAATTTTTGTATAGGTGCTTTTTCCTCTGCAATTTCTAGTTTCAAAATAGCACTTCATGCTGAAGTAAGAAATTAGAATAATTTGAGTGGTGTGTGTGTGTGTGTGTGTGTGTGTGTGTGTGTGTGTGTGTGTGTGTGTGTGTGTGTGTGTGTGTGTATATGTGTGCTAGCTTGCATGTGTGAGACAGACACATTTGGTTCATTATGTAGTGTTCTAATAACCAATCGAAAGTCCTTGTTACATTAAGTGAATATGCTGAAAATTGTCAAAATGAATATGTGTGGAAAATGTTTAAGGTAAAATTAATATCCTTTTCTTGACAAACAAAACAAATTCATATCTATTCCTCCATGTTTCAATTTCATGAAGCGCTCGGGATTTTATTTGAATATTTCTCGAAAAAAATCTCAATTTATCGGCAAACGATTGAAAGATGGAGAGTAAACTACCGTCAAATGACAGAACAACCTGAAGTCTATGTAGGTCAAGAAACATGCTCATGGTCTCCAAGTAGTTCTTATCTCGCCATACAAGAGCATCCACAAAAGTGGCCACATGACAGCATAGACATAAAGGTTGTGAAACAAGAACTATCAGATGTTCTGTGTGAGGACAGGAGTCACAGCTTCAGTAAAATAGTAGGCGTAGCTAGTGGTAGCATAATTCAAGAAATGACAGAACACATCAACTTAGAATCAAGAATGGTTAAAAACAGTTGTAAGCCCTGATCTGGCGCCAAGTGATTACCACCTTTTCATGCACCTAAAGAAGTGGCTGGCATCCCAGCGGTTTGAAACTGATGATGAACTGCCTACAGGTGATAATGAATGGTTCAAGACACTGGCGGCAGACGTCTACGACATTGGAATTAAGAACCTGGTGCCACGATACCAAAATGTGTTGAAGTCAATGGTGACTATGTTGAGAAATAATGTAACTGTGTGGTTAACTTTTGGCTGCAATAAATCATTTATATATTTTTAAAAAATTGAAAAATTCATATCTACTCTTTAAAAAAAAAAAAAAAACTTTAATAGAACACCTACGGGAAACATTAGATTACACAGACCACAAAGCAATACTAGTACACATCAGCACAAACAGCACAAACATGCAGCCAAACAAAAGGTCACCTCACTGGAAGTTCAATAATTCATTATTGGAACACTCAGAATATGTAAAATATATGACACAGCTCATACACACGTACACAGACAATATACCGACTGAGAACATCACACAATACTGGGACTTATTTAAAAACACCATACGAAGCAGAACACAACATCTAGCAACCATGATCCACAAAGACAGACTAAGACAGGAGCGCATCATACAGACAGCCATACGACTAACAAAACAGACAGACAGAGATGCACATCACTTATACACATTAGAAGCACAACTAGAAGAACACCAACAACACAGATATCTGGGTGCTCTTCTCAGAACAAAACTCAACACAATTACACAAGAGTCAGCTACGAGGCAATATTTAGCAATAGAACAGAACGTACAACGTAACAGACAAATAAGCAAAATATCAGACATGCAAGGATGGCGGGGAATGCCCAATGGTCTGCCCCTGCCTTCCCTTGAGGGATGACCAGGATGTCTTTGGCTGTTCTATATGGGCCAGCTGGGATGGGGGATGACACCACAACAGTGAGAGTCAATCGTCCTAAAATAAACCCGGGATGGTTAACCCGGTCAACAAATGCCCGCAGAAGTCGGATGTGTCGGCCTAACGGCGCAAGAACGCAGCTTTGCTGTAAGCAGGCACAACGCAATCACATCCGGAAAAAAAACTCCGGATGAACGCAGAAGACGAAGAAGAAACATAGCTTTAGTGACTCCCAGAGACAAGATGCTACTATAGACAAATGTGTCCAAGGGTGTAGTAAAGTAGAATATAGACAATCAAAGAAGGGTAGATGGTGCTTCGAAAGGAAAAACAATGTTCTCAATCGCCGGTTTTCAGATGGCGGAACTGCACGTGGGCAAGTAGTAGTACCGTTAGCACAAAGAGACCGATATACAAGAATAGCTCAGAATAGGGCATGTGCAGGGCACATAGGAGTAAGGCGTAAGCAGCAGAGAGCAGGATGCCAGGTATATTGGCCAGGATTTAATAAAGAGGTTAGACTAAATAGAGACTCGAGTGTAACAGTGCAATATGCAGATAAGAAAGTTAAGTCAGTTCAAAAGAGTGTTCGTGACATCACTGACCCTGGGTTAGGAATAGCAAACAGATGTGGTAAATATATAGGGACCATAGGGACCATGAGTGATAGGTTCAGAGGATTATTGGTACACAAATAATTTGGGTGTTCTTGAAGATATCACATACATAATACCCAAAATAATATACTTAGCAACAGTACTGGACCCTCCCAAACAGACCGTCACAAATATAAACAAACAAATCAGACGCTTCATCTTCACCAACACAATACACAGCATACAATACAAAACACTCATACAAGACAAGAAACAAGGGGGAATCATCAGGACATCCACACAAAAATACTGTCACTTAGAATCAGTCACATAGGTAAAATCATCAGACACCCAGAACCGAACAGACTAGCACTATACTACATAGGCCACAACATCAAACATCTCACACTTCTTAACAATGCAACTGCACACCACCAGGGAAGACTGCCAACATTCTATCAGACATGCATACAGGCAATAAAAGGACATGAACAGTTAATACAGCAAACAACACACACAATATACAAACATTTAGTTAGAGAACAAGCACCATCACTAAGACTTAGGATTAAAAGAGGACACAAATACTTCATGACTGACTTCACATGCAATTTTTCAAACCTACACAACAAACACATAACACCGAAAGCTAAGGAAATCACATATAGACTGTTATACAGTATGACCCCCACAACACAGGTAGAAGCATACATATCCAAACAATGTCAATTATGTAGAAACAACACACAAGAGACAGAGGAACACATTTATTATACATGTCCAACAATTACTGCAACACGCGCAACACTCAAACACATCATACAAACGCACACAGGCAAACAAACCGACATATATAAAGCAATTTTTCTCAATACTATACCAAAGACAGCTAAGGACATACATACAAAACTACTTGTAGCACTTTCTTACTACAGACACCTTACATGGACCTGCAGAAACTTTGCCAGATTAAACATCCACACATATAACACACACTTAATTTCCTTTATGTACACACACAAAATATCACAACTATTTCCAGAGTAAATCATATGTATTCTTCCTTATTGTATTACAAATTTGGTATACATGAGTGCGAGAAAGAAAGAAGAAACTGTGAGTGAATGGTGAGTGAATGATTAAAAAAATCACATATGGTCAAAAGACCAATGTAAAATCCCTTATGTAAAGAATAGTAGAAGTATAAATGCTTGTTTTATTTTTTCAAAATGATGGTTTCAACAATTATAGATAAGGGGAAAAAGAAAAAAATGAAGAAAAGAAAATCAACTCCTCCCATTCCAAATTACTATTTATGGAATATTTGCTTTAAATGCACTTGTTGTGCTATACTACCACCACTACTAAGATTATCACTTTAGTAAATAGAATAACATATCTATTATATTATTATTATTATTATTATTATTATTATTATTATTTTTAATATTATTATTATCATTAGTATTATTACTATCTTTATCTTACCCTTATTATCTTTAGTATCATTAATTTTATAAGTATTAATGATATCATCATTGTTAATTTACAACTTCATCTCCCATGTTCCCCCCTTTGCTTAAGGCTTGTTGCTTTTGCTACTACCCCCACAGATTGTTTCAAACATTTGTCCTGCCTGTACCATCATTAGAGTGGTCATGAGAGCATTGGTGGAGTGAAACCAATTGGTGGGAGGGTAGCGAGGGAAACAAAATGTAAGGACTTCCCCTTTTCCTTGTAGTCAGTACTTACCTTATTATCTTTAGTATCATTAATTTTATAAGTATTACATGATATCATCATTGTTAATTTACAACTTCATCTCCCATATTCCCCCTTTGCTTAAGGCTTGTTGCTTTTGCTACTACCCCCACAGATTGTTTCAAACATTTGTCCTGCCTGTACCATCATTAGAGTGGTCATGAGGGCATTGGTGGAGTGAAAACCAATTGGTGGGGAGGGTAGCGAGGGAAACAAAATGTAAGGACTTCCCCTTTTCCTGTAGTCAGTTCCATGGCACCATTGCCGTCTTGACAGACGATAGTTTGTGCTTTAAAAGGCATAATAACTTTTAACTATGGCGGTAGCGAAGTGTGACGATAAGGCCAATTTGCGCTGTAAATGTCCGTTCACAGTGGGTGAATGTGAACACGTGGTCATTTCCACCATCATGCACCATCTTACGTCTCAAACGCTTGGTGTGTGACTTTTCTGCAATAATTTTCTCCTTTGTAGTCAGTACTTACCTTATTATCCTTAGTATCATTAATTTTATAAGTATTACTGATATCATCATTAGTAATTTATAACTTCATCTCCCCTATGCCCACTTGCTTATGGTTTGTTGCTTTTGCTACTACCCCCACTGGTTGTTTCAAACATTTATCCTGCCTGTACCATCATTAGTGGTCATGAAAGGCATTGGTGGAGTGGAACCAATTAGTGGGAGTGTAGTGAGGGAAACAAAAATGTAAAGATTTCCCCTTTTCCTTGTATTCAGTATTTACCTTATTATCCTTAGTATCATTAACTTTATAAGTATTATTGATATCATCATTATTATTTTACAACTTCATCTCGTCTGTGCCACCTTTGCTTATGGTTTGTTGCCCTTGCTGCTACCCCAACTGGTTGGTTCAAACATTTGTCCTGCCTGTACCATCATTATGAGTAGTCATGTGGGCATTGGTGGAGTGGAACCGATTGGTGGGAGTGTGGCAAAGTAAACAAAAATGTAAAGATTTCCCTTTCTCTTTGTCACCCCCTTTGAATCATGTGAGTGAGTGTTCAATGAATGAATACAAAATCACATATGGCTACCAAACCAATGATACTGTAAAAATTTGTGTAAATACAAATGATTGTTTATTTTTTTATTCAAGAGAGAGAGAGAGAGAGAGAGAGAGAGAGAGAGAGAGAGAGAGAGAGAGAGAGAGAGAGAGAGAGAGAGAGAGAGAGAGAGAGAGAGAGAGAGAGAGAGCAAAGGGGGAAAAATGAATGAACATGAACCCTTACAGTTAAGGGGAAAAAAAGGAGGATAAAATAACCAACTCCCTTTACTCCAACTATTATTAAAAACTGCAGTTTGCATTTGTATGTGCCTGCTATGCTATGTTAACACCATTCCAAAGAAAATCATCCTAGCAAATGGAATCACATGTTGTAAAAATGTTATCATTTCCATAACTATTATTACCATTGCTGTTTTTTTTATAATTGCTGTTATTACCCTCAGTATGTCTCTTCTTGTCATTATTATTATTGTCATCATTAACAATAAAACAAAAACCCTTTTCCCATGTGCCCCCCCCCCTCGCTCATGGTGTGTTGTTGCATTTGCTGACACCCACACCGGTTTGGTTCAAATATTTATCCTGCCTTTACCATCATTGCCCAGATAGTGGTGATGAAGGCATTGGTGGAGTGAAACCAAATTGGTGAGAGGGTGGCAAGGGAAACAAAAATGTAAAGATTCCCCTTTTCGTTGTTAACCCCCATTCACATGTAAATGTGTTCAAGGAATGGAATATGCTAATGGATAAATTTCCTATGTTGTAAACACAAAATATCACAGATATCTCCAGAGTAAACACAAGTACACTTCTTTATGATTTTAAAATTTAGTACACATGAGTGCGAGAAAGAAACAAGAAAATGTGAGTGAATGTTGAATGAATGAATACAAAACCACATATGTCTATCAAGGAGAAAAAGATAACCAACTCCTTTTACTTCTACTATTATTGAACATTGCAGGTTGCAATTGTATGTACCTGCTATGCTATGCAAACACCATTCCAAAGAAAATCATTCCAGCAAATGGAATCACAGTTTTGAAAAATGTGATCATTACCATAACTATTATTACTGTTATCACCCTTAGTAGTTTAAAATTTTGTCATCATTATTATTGATGTGTTTGGTTTTTGTTTGCATTATTACCTGTATACTGCCACATCCCTCCTTTCCCACCATTTTGAATACTGTGTTTGTTGATTCTGCTGCCGCCCTCAACGGTTGGCTCTAACAAGTTTATACTGCCATGCTCATCATTACCGAGTGTTAGTGATGGTATTGGTGTGTTGGAGCCGACAGGAGAGGGAGGCGACAGGGGAAATAACAACGGTGTATTATCATCTTGCCGTTGTTTTGTAGGGTTTACCCTACAACAAATTCAATGTAGAAATGTTAAAATGTATAAAATATTTGTTCTTTTGCGCATATGTCACCTACACGTCCACATGCAACGCTCTGTAAAAACACGAACAATACAAGTTGCAACGACTTTAACACTCAATAAAAGTTTTTAAAAAAAAATAACTTTATAAGTATTATGGATATCATCATTATTATTTTACAACTTCATCTCCCCTGTGCTCCCTTTGCTTATGGTTTGTTGCCTTTGCTGCTACCCCCATTGGTTGGTTCAAACAAATTTGTCCTGCCTATACCATCATTACAGAGTGGCAGTGAGGGCTTGGCGGAGTGGAACCAATTGGTGGGAGTGTAGCGAGGGAAACAAAAATGTAAAGATCTCCCCTTTCGTTTGTATTCTGTATTTACCTTATTATCCTTAGTATCATTAATTTTATAAGTACTATGGATATCATCATTATTATTTTACAACTTTATCTCCCCTGTGCCCACCCCCCTTGCTTATGGTTTGTTGCCTTTGCTACTATCCCCACTGGTTTGTTCAAACATTTGCCCAGTCTGTACCATCATTAGGGTGGTCATGACGGCATTGGTGGAGCGGAACCAATTGGTGGGAGTGTAGCGAGGGAAACAAGAATGTAAAGATTTCCCCTTCTCTTTGTCACATTTTCTTGTTTCTTTCTCTCACCCCCTTTGATTCATGTGAGTGAGTATTGAATGAATGAATACAAAATCACATATGGTTACCAAACCAATGATACTGTAAAAACTTGTGTTAATACAAATGCTTAGTTACTTTTTATTTCAAAAAAAAAAGAAAAAAAAGAAAAAAAAGAAAGAGAGAGCAAAGGGGAAAAAAATGAATAAACCCCTACAATCAATCAATCATGTGCCATGCCGGAAAGCGTGGGCGGTCATGACTCGCCATTTCACTCGATCACCAGTGTCGTGGATCAGCTCAGTGTTCCTGTCTCGTCCATGCCATGTGGCCAAGCCATCCAGGTATTTTCCTCTCGGTCTTCCTCTTGGTCTGTTCCCTTCGATCTTGCCAGTTGTCACTAAGTTCTCCAATCCATTTCTTCTCGTAACATGTCCAAAAAATTTTGACTGTCTACGTCTAATTTCTCTAATCAGTTTACGATGTTCATTTGTCTCCTGTAGTACTTGGTCATTGGTTTTTCTGTCTGTCCATTGTATTCGTTGCATTTTCCTCAGAAACCACATTTCTGCAGCCATCAGATGCTTTTCAGCTTGACTGCTCATTGTCGAAGTTTCACATCCATACAAAAGAACAGGCTCTATGTATCCCCTCAACACTCTTTTTCTCGTTTCAATTGACATCTTTTTATTGGTCAGAATGTTTTTCATCTTGCTAAAGGCTACTTTCGCCATGGCGATTCTTGTTCTAATGTCTTCAAGGCATCTCCAATCAGATGTTATGACTGTTCCAAGATAATTGTACCGTTTCACTTGTTGAAGAATATTTCCATTTACTTGTATATTACATTGTGGCACTTCTTCCTTCCTAGTGACGACCATAACATGAGTCTTTTTACAATTTAATTCTAACCCCAGTTGCTCACTGTGTACAAAAACCGCATCTAATAATTATTGCAAGGTCCTGCGCATTGTCTGCAATTAATACTGTATCATCTGCATATCTAATTTTATTGATGTTTCGTCCTCCAATGCTGACTCCATTTATATCCTTTACATTTCTGAAACATTTACATTTACTTCTACGAAGACATACATGATGTACTAAATAAAATAGATAAGCAGGACAACATCATAGTTATGGGAGACTTCAATGCAAGACTAGGACATAACAGTGTGGGCATAGAAAAACATCTGGGAGCATTTGGAGATCAGCAAAATGAAAGGAATGATAACGGAAGTAGACTATTAGAGCTTTGCAGCCATCACGACCTCTATATAACAAACACATTCTATAAACATAAAGATTCACAAGTATACACATGGTATAAATGGAACGATCTAGATACTAAAAGCCAAATTGATTTTATATTAACAAGAAATAACAGAAAGAGAAATATATTAGATGCAAGGGCAGTCCCCAATTACAGTATAAACACAGATCATAAAGCAGTCGTTGCCACAACAAGAATAATCAGAAGAAGAAAACAAAGAGCAGGAAAATACATGCCATGCGAATCAGTAAACTTAAAAGGCCTTAAAGACGAGACAGTAATGGAAAATTATGAGAAAGAACTAACTGAACTCTTTGAAAAATTACCTACAGAGAGAAAAACAGTGGAAGAAGAATGGGAGATGTTCAAATCAAGCATTTTAAATACTGCAAAAATAACATGTGGAACCACGAAAAAAACGCAAAACACGGATACAGAAAACAACAAGTTGGTGGAACGCAGAAGTAAAGAAAGCGGTAAAAGACAAAAAGGAAAAATATAAAAAGTGGTTGAAGAGCAAACAGGAATGTGATCGCATAGATTATAGAATAGCGAGAAGACATGTGAATAGAATAGTAAAGAGGGAAAAAACAAAAAGACTGGGAAGATTATGGAGAAACCCTAAATAAAAACTACAAGGAGGCAACTAGAAACTTCTACAAAAAGATAGGTGCAATGCGAGCCAGAGGAGAACCCTTTGATCCAACTGAAATAATTAACAGCGAAAATAGAGAACCAATAAGTGAGCAAAAACAAATCCTAATAAGATGGAAGCAGTATTTCGAACAACTTCTCAACATCCCATCAGATGTCACAGTAATTCAAGAGACCTATACAGATGTCACCGAAGAACTAGAACCAGATATACTAAAAGAAGAAATAATAGAAGCCATCAGATTAGCCCCATTGAACAAATCACCAGGACAGGATGAAATACCAAATGAACCAATTAAAGCAGCAAGAGAAGTAGGAACAGCCTGGCTACATAGACTATTCAATCATGTTTGGGTAGAACAACAGACACCACGAGATTGGGGAAATGCCATAATTATCCCAATTTGGAAAAACAAAGGCAGCAAAAGAGACTGCACACAATACAGAGGCATTTCACTGTTGAGTCATACTGGGAAAATATTTTGCAAAATTCATGAAAAAAGATTACGAACTACTTTAGAACCCCAGCTAAGCGAAACACAATTTGGATTTAGGAAAAACAAAGGATGCACAGATGCAATTTTTGCTCTTAGACAACTTATAGAAAAATCAATTGAATTCAATGAAACACTCTACTTAGCCTTTGTCGACCAAGAAAAGGCATTCGATAGAGTAGATAGAAACAAGTTGTGGCAAATCCTTAAACAATATGGAGTGAGTACACATCTAACAAACCTATGTAGAAGTTTATACAACAACAGTGAATGCATAGTGAGAGCAACTGGAGGACACTTAGAACCCTTCACCATAAGATCTGGAGTACGACAAGGTTGTGTCCTATCCCCTCTCTTGTTCATAACATATATAGACAACATATGTAAAGAAACCAGCCAAGCAGAGATAGCAAGAATACCATAGGACGAGAACACAGAAGAAGAACCATCTGCAAATCTAACCATTAGAGAACTCCTGTTTGCAGACGACCAAGCACTAATAGCAAAATCAGAAGCTGAATTACAAGACCACATCAATAGTCTAAATGAAATGTGTAGGGAACATAATATGAAAATTAGCACAAGCAAAACAGAGGTATAGCTTGTATAGCTCAAAACTTGAGCATAGCCTACGATGGGTAGCGTTGTGATATTCTGTTGTGATAATTTGGTGTGTCCAGTGTGTGCCGCGTGGTTACACACCCGCTTCACACGCGTGATCCGGGACTGTTTCCGGATCCGGTCAGGGATATGCACTACTGACGAGCTCAAATGAGGGCGAAACTCGAGTATAGTGCTTCCATATTGACGTGGATAGGCCTTAGGTTCATACCAGAATGCGATCGGCGTTGCCAGTAGTGGGTTGTGCTCAATATTTAAAACAGAGGTAATGACTATAACTAAAGAAGAACAAACAACAACAATTCACCTAAACGAACATCACTTGAAACAAGTGAAGAGTTTCAAGTACCTGGGAAGTATAATATCATCAAATGGCAGATCAGAAGACGAGATCGAAAATAGGTGCAATAAGGCAAATCAACTCATTGGACAAATGGCACCAATACTAAAGAACAAACATGTATCAATAACTACTAAGAAAGCACTTTACAACACAATCTTCCTACCAACTCTATACTACCAATGCCAAACCTGGACAATGACAGAAAAAGAGAAAAGAAAAATCACAACAACAGAAATGAGGTTCCTGAGAAGAATACTCAACGTATCAAGAAGAGATAAGATCAGAAATGAAGTAATCAGGACTAAAGTGGGGGTTAAAGCAGCACTAGATTTTATTAGAAAGCAGCAAGTCAAATGGTTTGGCCATGCAAGTAGGTTACCAGTCAACAGCATGCCACAACAAGCAATGATGTACAGACCAGATGGAATCAGAGGAAGAGGCCGACCACGTAAACGTTGGACGGAGGGAATAGCAGAGTCCATGGGAATGTCGATATATGAAGCCCATAATCGGGCACTCTCACGAAGTTTATACTTCACCGCGACACCGCAAGGTACAAGAGGAACATGATGAGATGAGATGATGAGATGAGACATTTCTGAAAATATTTTCACTGTATAGGGAAAAAAGATCTGGAGACATCACACATCCCTGCCTAACAGCTCTCTTAATTGGCTGATATGTCCCACTTCATTATAAATCCTTATTGCAGCTTGTTGTTTCCAATATATGTTTTTATAAGTCTAATGTCTTTCCCATCAATTTGTAGATCTGCAAGCATATCCACCATGCTGACATGTCTAACGCTATCAAAAGCCTTTGTATAGTCAATAAAGCAAAGATGTATATCCTTGTTTACTTCTATAGCACGTTCAATAACTGTTCGCAGCATATACACAGCATTTACTGTACCCTTTCCTTCTACAAACCCGCATTGTTCTTCCCCTATTTCAGGTTGTATCTTCTTCCTCACTCTTTGCATGATAATTCTTAGCAAAATCTTTGTGATGTGACTCATTATACTAATTGATCTATGTTGATCACATTCCAAGGTTCCTGATTTCTTTGGGATTGCAATAAATACAGAGTTACATAATTCAGGAGGTATATCTCCAGTATCATATAATGTGTTCAGCTGTCTGGTGACTTGCTCTAGTCCAAATTCTTCTAAAGCTTTAATCATTTCTGTTGTGATGTTATCTGCACCGGGGGACTTGCCAGCTTAAGAACATTTCGAACCTCCATCTCCAAAATTGGCGGTCCTTCATTATTAAATCTAATATCATACTGTTCGTCTCTGTTATCATCATAAAGGTGTTTCACATAATCTGTCCATACATGTAGAATCTGGTCTTTTTCTATTATGATTTTGCCATCTTCAGTTTTTAGACACCCTGTTGATGTACTTGTTTTTTTATTAGTAAGTTCCTGAATTCTTTTGTGCACTAATTATGTATTTTGACTGTTGTGTTGGTTTTCAATTTCTAAGCACTTTTCCTCAAGCCATGCTTCTTTTGCCTCCTAACATAATATTCTGACTTGTCTGTGAATTTCTTCACATTTGACAGAATTATTTTTGTTGAGTCTTCTTGTTTCCATGAGGTGTAAAATTTCTTCAGTCATCCATTTCTTACGACCCACCTTCTTTAATTTTGGAATAGTTGTTTCTGCAGCAACATTGATTGAATTCTTCAACGCTTCCCATTGATCATCCACATTCTGGAATAGGATCTCTAGATCAGACAACATTTCAAATCTGTTCTGTACTTCTATGTTGAATTTGTTTTGTATTTCCTTGTCATTACTCAATGTACACAAATCATATTTAGTGTTTCCTGTTATATACTTGACTTTCTTCAACTTTATCCTCAATGTTCCTGTGAGTAATCTGTGGTCACTATAACAATCAGCACTGGGAACTGTTTTTGCTAGTGTTAATGCGTTTCTAAATCTTCTGCTAATGAGAATGTAGTCAATCTGGTTTCTAATCCTGCTATCAGGACTCCTCCATGTCCATAATCTTCTAGGGTTTTTCTTGAAAAAGGTGTTTCCTACAATCATTTCCTGTTCTTTTGCCCACTCTACGAGTCTGTATCCTCTTTCATTTCTCTCTCCTAAACCATAGTTTCCTACTGTGTATCTATCCCCTTGATTTCCTACTTTTGCATTGAAGTCCCCTATTATGATGTTTATTTCTGAATTTTTACATTTCTTTAAGGCAGACTGTATATCATTATAAAATTCTTCTACACTATGTTCACTGGATTCTCCTGTTGGGGCATATACTTGAATAATATTTATGCTAAAAGGTCTGCCACTTAATTTAACTAGTAGAACTCTGTCCGACACGGCCCAATATCCTTGAACAGATTTTGCTGTTTTCCGGTCCAAAATAATTGCCACTCCTCTATGACGATCTTCACCACAGGAATAAATAATCTTGAAATCTTCTACTATCTTGATGCCTGCTCCTGTCCATCTCGTTTCGCACATACCTAAAATATAAATTTTTTTTCCCTTTTAATTTCTTGTTTTATGTTCTCTAATTTTTCGTCGTCGTTTAACGTCCTAACGTTCCAAGTTGCTAATTTTAACGTCTCTGTCCTTGTCTTGCGATGATCAGTCTTTAAGCGAATCATGATATACTAGGCACTTTTAAAGAGGTAGTTTGCCGTTGCTTTCCTCTATGGCAGTGACCTTACTGGTCAGAGACCGCAGCCATTGACTCAAGAAGAGTTCCTCTGCCTGCCGTCGTGAAGCTCGAGGCCATGACCCACAAATATCTGTCGGCTGCCCTCAAAATTTCATCCACCTCCTGCCTTCCGTGGCTTCTTTTGAAAACTTCCAATAAAAGGAACACAAAATAACATCACATAATCCACAGGAAAACACTATTCACAGGAAATCCATAGGAAATCACACGAAATCCAAAGGATAACACTAAATAGCGTCCCTCCGAAAAGTAACGCTTCTTTTTGTCTCCATTGTACCAGAAGTACCCTTACAGTTCGGGAAAAAAAAACAAGGAGGAAAAAATAACCAACTCCTTTACTCCAACTATTATTAAAAACTGCATTTTGAAGTTGTATGTACCTGCTATGCTATGTTAACATCATTCCAAAAAAATATCTTCTTAGCAAATGGAATCACATGTTGTAAAAATGTTATCATTTTCATAACTAAAATTACCATTGCTGTTTGTTTATATTTGCTGTTATTAACCTCAGTATGTTACTTACTTGTCATTATTATTATTGCTATCATTATTATTGCTATCAGTAGTAATAAACAAACAAAAAAAACATTTCCCATGTGCCCCCCACACCCCCTCGCTCATGGTTTGTTGCCTTTGCTGATGCCCACACCGGTTTGGTTCAAATATTTATCCTGCCTTTCTCCTTTTCCTTGTTAACCCCTATTCACATGTAAATATGTTCAAGGAATGGAATATGCTAATTGATAAATTTCCTATGTTGTAAACACAAAATATCACAGATATCTCCAGAGTAAACACAAGTACTCTTCTTTATGATTTTAAAATTTAGTAGCACATGAGTGCGAGAAAGAAACAAGAAAATGTGAGTGAATATTGAATGAATGAATTACAAAACCACATATGTTTACCAAACCAATGAGATTGTAAAACTTTGTGCAAATACAAATGCTTGTTTACTTTTTACCCCCCCCCCCCCCCCCCCCCCCCCAAAAAAAAAAAAAGAGGAAAGGGAAAAAATGAATGAGCCCTTACATATAAGACCAAAAAATATTTAATAAAAAAAATATAAGCAAGGAGAAAAAGATAACCAACTCCTTTTACTTCTACTATTATTGAACATTGCAGTTTACAATTGTATGTACCTGCTATGCTATACCATTCCAAAGAAAATCATTCCAGCAAATGGAATCACAGTTTTGAAAAATGTGATCATTACCATAACTATTATTACTGTTATCATCCTCAGTAGTTTAAATTTTTGTCATTATTATTATTGATGTATTTGGTTTTATTTGCATTATTATTGTTGATTACCTTTATTAATATATAACCTCATCTCCCATGTGCCCCCCCCCCTTCCCTTGCTCATGGTTTGTTGTTGCCTTTGCTGATACTCTCACCGTTTCGTTCCAATAATTATCCTGCCTTTACCATCATTACCAGAGAGTGCTGATGAGGGCATTAGTGTGGTGGGTCCAATAGGTGAGAGTGTGACAAGGGAAACAAAAATAGGAAAGTTTTATCCTTCTCCCTATCTACCCCCCTTCACATGTAAATATGTCCAATGAATAAAATATGCACACGTCACATACACGCCCACATGCAACGCTCCGTAAACACACCTACACAAATACTAAATACACAGAACGCATGTAACAACACAAACATTATAAATGCAACCACTACCCTTTCTGCCTTGTAAACCCGGATACTGTTTTAATTGTTTACACCTCCCATTCCCACCATCTCGATACTGTTTGTTTGTTGATGCTGCTGCCGACCTCTCCGATTGTTTCAAACATTTTATACTGCCAGTTTCATCATTACCGAGTGGTGGTGATAGCATTGGAGGTTTTGGAGCCGACAGGAGAGTGAGGCGGCAGGGGAAATAATATCGGTGCACTATCATCATGCTGTTTTTTTTGGTAAGGTTTTACCCTACAACAAATTCAATGTAGAAATGTTAAAATGTATAAAATATTTGTATTTTTTGCGCATATGTCACCTACACGTCCACATGCAACGCTCTGTAAAAACACAAACAATACACTTTGCAACGATTTTAACACTCAATAAAAGTTTTTAAAAAAAATACTTTACTTCAGGTATGCGGACATGACCTCTTCGGTCTTTTGTTCGCTAGGATAAAACTCTAGTTCCTGCACTTGATCTTGTCAGGGGCCAGGTTAATCACCAAACACAGGCACGCGGGACCTAGTGGGGAGGCTCTTGCCCCTCTGGGAACCGTGAGACCTTATTTAACCCCCCAAAAAAAGGAGACGACGGTTTCCAAACTGTCAACCCCCGCAGAAAACGACAATGGGGGGAGAGAAGAAACTCTTCCAACAGCAAAGATATGAAAGAGGAGGAGGGAGAAGTTTCCCCCTTCTTATCAAGCAAGAAAGCTACAAAACAGAACGAAGACAGCAACAGCGACAACGAGGGATCACTTTTCATCAACGCGGATTCTGACAGCGACGAAGACCACGAGGAGAACTACAACCACAAAAAATAGCACAACAACCGAAGTCACAACCCAGAATTGAAGTACCACAGAAAAGACAACAAAGGTAATCACGAAATGTTCAACCACCTTAATGTTAAAAACTATTTTAGTTAGATCATCTAAGTGGAGTCTGGAGGTTGGCTACATTGGATGACGTGACTTAAGTCGTCACGGGACAAGGTACACGGGACCCACCGTAGCTGTGGGAAAGTGTAATGGTGGATGGCCACCACAGCTGTGCTCGACCGGCACAGGTATGACTGACCTGAAAGATAGTCAGTGAATACAAGGGCAACTCAGGATCTGGGCATGATCCCAGACCTGACACTATGGCTGTGATTGATTTTTTTGTTAATTATGTAACAAGTCATGAGTTTCTCCTTGTTAATGCTATAGTAATGATTATCAGGAGTATAATCTCATTATGACATATAGTTATTAATGTGTGGAATTGATCAGTCCATGGGTTAAGGATGATTGACTTGATGAGTCTGTCAGGAAGGAGATGTCCGGCTGGACACCTTCTCGATACAGTAATCCCTACACTGAAAGGAAAGTAAGTATATATGTTGATTGATGATGGAAGATGAAACCGGATTGGACTGGCACCAGGCGAAGGATGCTTGACAGAAGTCCATACAGTCGACATCGGGTGCTAGGGGTTATATGTAGCCCAGAAGTGTTACTTGACTGAACAGGTGTGCTATTGCTGTTTCTACTATCATTATGCCTATATATTATAGTGACTAAGTAGATCTATGATGTGATGATTTCATACTCATGTTGGTAGACATGAGGAATGTCTGAGAGGCAGGTGACCTAGTGGAGATGCTGGTAGTCTTTGTTGTAGTTGAGTACTCACACCAACCTCTCCGTGTTTCAGGATCTGTTATTACTATACAGAAGAAGATTCAAGAGCTTCACCATGAGCTCTATGGGCCCACTCATTCCAGTGCCTATCCAGAAGTTGATTGAGGCCATACTGGGAGTGGTCGTCTGATTCTGCGAGTGCAATGTTGGAAGAAGCTGAGTGCTGAATAAGTCGGTAGGTCTAGGTTAGGACCTCTGTCAAGAGTCCGACGAGTGTCATCCGATCCTGTGAGGATCCAACACTGAAACGTCTGGTGATTCTAGAGGTGACATTCAACCTCTGTGTAAACCTTGATGATTGCAAGGTAGTGAACTTCCAGTTGAGCAGAGTGATCATTGATACCGGTCACCATGGCCTGTGTAATATGCTTCTGACCCGGCTGGGTTGTCAGGGGACACCGTGTATAATATATGCTTAAATAGTGTTTCTACATTGGTTACCTTTATGAAGCCAACATGTGGTCCAGTGACCTAGGACATTGATTACAACATTGGTGGGAACACCAGAGTGACATGTTTGTTAAGGTAGGGAGCTACCTCATGCCAATGTGATGAACTGTTGACAATGTTTGTTAAGGTAGGGAGCTACCTCATGCCATCGTGGTGAACTGTTGACAGTGTATGCTAGGTTGTGATTACTACCCATTGATCAGGGTAGTTACATGAGACTGTGTGGAGATCTATTTGTCCAGGGACATGAAATCAAGGTGAAGTGTTATAGTCACCTAATAGACTTTACCAGTGACATTGTGTGTTCAGGTGGAGCAACCGCTCATTTTGTAGGTGACATATCAGTGTGTGGGTCACTTATGAGATAGAGGTGTGACCAGGCTCTTGTGTATTTTGAGACGGTGCTACATGTACTTTTTCGGCAAGTGGGAGACCGCTAAGGTTCTAGGGTCGGCCCAGACTTCATCAGGAGTGTGACGAGTGATATAGGACGACAGCAAGGAAGGATCCTTGTTCTTCGGTGCAGTGTCAGTCAGGCAGTGGTACTGCGCTTGATCAGCCCGTGATTGGTTCTCTGTGGGAAGAGGGAACTTTGAGAGGCAGCAGACCTTGGAGTTCCAGTCCACTGGAGGAGCCTGGGTGAGTCGCTACCACGACTGGACAACCGCACGAGCTATTGTCCGCCTCCATGATGATGAATACTCATCTGCATCTCTGATATTGTACATAGTTCTTCTAGTCTGGCTTTCAGCCATCCTTCTCTGTGTTGTGGTTGACGTAGTTCAGAATTAAATTTTTGTTCTCGTAGCTATGACTTTGTGCAGTGATATGACTGGTGTCTGGTCCGAGCCCCCTTGGGGTTTGGAACCCTAGGTGAGGGAGGGGAGGTTAAGCTGTCCCGGCTTGTGTGGGGCCTGGTAGATGTAGAGTGCTATTGAGGTGGTTGGAGCAAAGGCAGGGGATAGTATCTATCGTGGCAAACCAGACCAAGCCCCGGCTTTCATCAAGATTCAGGGACGCTAGATTAATCTATATAATGGCTCATTTCAATAGTATTTATTCATATTATCTATACTTCTTTGTTCCTACCATCTCGCCTAAGAACTTTATCCATGCCTGTTTCACCATGCAAACACTTTTCAAGCCGTAACAAGGCGTGCACTGCGATTTAATAAACCTTTATTAAATTAAACATTTCTTCTTCTTCTTCTTCTTCTTCTTCTTCTTCTTCTTCTTCTTCTTCCTTCTTATTCTTCTTCTTCTTCTTCTTCTCTTCTTCTTCTTCTTCTTCTTCTTCTTCTTTCTTCTTCTTCTTCTTCTTTCTTCTTCTTCTTCTTCTTCTTCTTCTTCTTCTTCTCCTCCTTCCTCCTCCTCCTCCTCCTCCTTCTTCTTCTTCTCTTCTTCTTCTTCTCTTCTTCTTCTTCTTCTTCTTCTTCTTCTTCTTCTTCTTCTTCTTCTTCTTCTTCTTCTTCTTCTTCTTCTTCTTCTTCTTCTTCTTCTTCTTTCTTCTGCTTTTTCTTCTTCTTCTTCTTCTTCTTCATCTTCTTCTTCTTCTTCTTTCTTCTTCTTCTTCTTCTTCTTCATTCTTCTTCCTCTTCTTCTTTGCGTTCATCTGGAGTGTTTTTTCAGATGTGATTGCGGTGTGTCTGTTATGCGCCCTTGGGCCGAAACCCGTAGTCCAACACATCGACTCTCATGTTTGCAGTGCCACCCATAACCCAGCTGGCCAGGTTGGAACGGTCGAAGACAACGGTTATTCCCTTAAACGAAGGCAGGGGCAGTCCATGGCATTTTCCGCCATCCAGGGTGGATTCCATAATTGCAGGGCCGGCACATTGCGCCATGGTACTGTGCTCACCAAGGGAATCGACACGTCCTGCTCATGGCTGCTTTAAATCCTCACTTCAATATATTGGGCATTTCGTTCATCACAGGCCGTTCCCTTACAAACTAGACCGATCTGCGGACGGTATCCACTCAGCGAGTTTTCATTCGGAGATGTGCTTGTCTTTGTGCCCATCAGAGCTGATCCAGGCACGACGGACATTCGGAAAAACTGGCTAGTCAGAGCTGTTCCGAACAAGAGCGGCATTCGGAAACTAGGTAGTCAGAGCTGTTCCTAGCACGAAAGAAATTTCACTCGGACGTTTATTTGCGTTGTGCCTGATTTATTTGCACCCGTAGGCCAGCACATCCGGCTTCAGCAGGTATTTTTACGGGTTAGCCTTCCCGGGGTTTCGAGAGACGTTAGACTGTTTGTGCTGTGGTATCGCTCAAATCTCAGCTGGTCACAGTGGAACGGTCAGCGACAACACGGTAAACCCTCAAGGGAGGGCAGGGGCAGACCATGGGCATTCCCCTGCTATCCACGGAGGCTTCCATAATTGCAGAGCCGGCACATATTGCTCTGAGACTGGGCTCACCCGAGGAGTTGCCACGTCCTGCTCATGGCTGCTTTTATTCCTCACTTCCATGTGTTGGGCATTTCGCTTGCCACTAGTCGCTCAAGCACGCACCAGGAACGGTCAGTCTGCGGGCGATATCCACTAGGTAATCTTTCACTTTGGACTTCAGGCCACACAATGGATTCGCTAGCCGTGCGTTCCATTTCGTGTTATTGAGGACGTTTTTCCACCTTTGTCTAGACTCTCTACGAGGTAGATACAGACATTTTCGTAACCATTTTGACTGGGGCTCTTCTTTTACCTTTTCGTACTCGCTCACAGAGGTAGGCTACATGTGCTGCCGGCTCAGCACCTTACCTCCGTGCAGCAGTGGACGAGAAACGGCCAGGCCCTCTCATCCGGGAATCTCTCATATTCCCCAGCTGAGAGCCTTCGAACAAGTATCAGAACTGGGCATGTAGCGTGCTCAGTATCACACCTCTATTTTTCGGTGGGTGGGTATCGGCCCGGCTCTCACATCCGAGGGTTTATGGCTTAGAGGCGTTCAGCCTAAACCCTTGACAGAGAGCATTAGAGTAATGTCCGGACAAAGAAATTTTGCCTTCCTTCGCCTGATTTAAACCTTTGACTGCTATCCTCAGTCTACCTGCAGAGCAGCAGGTTGTGTCTCTTTAGTCTGGCCCCTATCCCATAGGCTGTCCGATATGTAGTTTTCATTCATCGGCAAGCACATGGGGACGAAGGGACACGCAAGCTCCCCCACCGCGGCAAGGTGGAGACACATCGGGGGAGCTATCACAGTCTAAAAACTTAATTCATTGTCTGGACCACAAATATGACAGTTACTGTCCAGAGTTGAGGCCCCTGCTCAAGATCTCGTATATATTCTTATCTAATTACTATCATCTTATTTGTCAGTTGAGGGCAGTGTGAGGTTCTCTCTCCTTTTACTCCTTTTCTCCTTTGGCCATAACGAAGTCAGAGTTACTCTCTACCTCTTAGAACCGTATCAGAGGAAACATCAGTCTTTCCCTTGTTCTCCTTTCTCCCTCGGCTAAAAATGGCGACCCCGACGAGATCTAGTGACAGCCTTCGAATTTTTCTGTTAGGATTGTTTTAGTATCTAGTGATTGTTTTGTGTGATAGGTCAGTGTTTATGTTTGTGATGTCCATTGTATTTGGGTTGTGACACTAGAGCCCAGGTTTGCTGCTGACATCCCCCGGACATTGCTGCACAAGAGAGAAGTCCCCTGTATGTTAAGTGGGCTCAGATATATTGCGTCCTAGTAACCTCCACTGTATCTTACCCAGAGCAAAGATGGCTCTGCCTTCAGCGTTAGAGACCACAGTTCCCCTCCCAGTTGGAGCCCCTGACGTCACAGGGCCCACTGGTGAAGTCAGGTACATAGTGGTACCTTTGAAGACAGAAGTGCCTAATTTTGGCCAACAGTTGAGGAGTATGCGAGGAAGGTGAAACCTGCCTGGAGGGCTGGTGCGGTGTGTGATGAGGATAAAGTTGACATTGTCTGGGATCCAGTGATCCTGAGAGACTGGTTTGTGGGACAGTTAAATAATGTCCTCAGCAGGAGAATGGCAGAGGAGAAGATATTGCAAGATCCTTCAGCGACTTTCCTCTGTGTTAGAGACCTGGCCATGCGATTGGCTGGGGTAGCTCCAGAATTCAGTCCAGTCTGTGAACGCCAGTATGTAAAACTACCAGGTAATGACAGTCTCAAAGTGCGGCCTAGTCGCAGCGATGATGATAATATCATTCAGAATGATGATGTGTTGTTGGGGAAGTTGCGAGTTGACATTGGTCGAATGAGAGACTTGGTTGATTCATTTTTATAAGTTTCGCCGAGGTATTTCGTTACTTGGTCAATATTTTCCTTCTTTTTATAAGTTTGGTTGCGATATTTCTGTATTTGGCCGACCTTTTTCCCATTTGGCTGACAAATGTTCCTATTTTTTTTTTATAAGTTTAGTTGAAATATTTATAAGTTTGGTTGAAATTTGGCCAAAATTTTCACATTTAATTAACAAAGTTTCCTACTTTTCGTAGGTTTGAACGATGTATTTTCTTTGTTGGACAATATTTTCCCCATTTGGGTAAGATATTTTCCATTTGGTTAACATATGTTCCTACTTTATATAAGTTTGGGTGATATATTTCTCTGTTTGGTCGATACATTTTCATACTTGCTTAACAAAGTTTCGTACTTTTCATAAGTTTGGTGGGGGTATTTCGTTACTTGGTCAATCTTTTTTTTTTATCATTTGACTAACAAATTTCCCTACTTTTCATAAGTGTGGACAAGATATATCGTTACGTGGTCAATATTTTTTTCTATTTGACTAACAAACTTTCCTACGTGATTGATATTGTTCCCAATAGGTTAACAAATGTTCGTACTTTTTATAAGTTTGGACGAGATATTTCTGTATTTGACCAATAATTTTAATATTTTGTCTAACATATTTTCTTATTTGATGGTTGAAGTGGTACATAGAAGGTGTACTTTTGTCTGGTTGTGAAGTGTGGCGCTGAGCAGGTACACTGAAAAAAACATATACTGGTCTTGGAAATGGCTTTCTGGAGAAAGATGTAAAGACACTATGGCCACATAGAAAGGAAATGAAAAGTGTGGATGTCTAATTTGATACGTGATAACGTCGCTGGTTATGACGGCGACATGTGACCTGTCATGTTACCTGCATTGCCTAAGGTTGAATCGGGGCAGTTTGTTGTGTTGATGCCCGGGTGTCCTTTGGTGTAACAGGATAACACTAGGACTACACGGTTATAGAAAAAGAGAGAGAGAAAGGGGTGACCATTTTACCCTTCGGATGCAGTGTTGATGATGCAGTGTATACACTCCTATACACAGTGATCATCATAAGTTAGGTTCCCTGACTCGACAACCGATAGGACACCCTTTTTCTATAGTTACCCTCTTAACCACGTGTCTCAGATGTCCCATTACCCATGTGACCGGATGTGACGCCATATTTGACCAGTTTTAGTGAATGAGACGTAGTTTGGTTGTAGCAATTACCCATGTGTGATATGGTGCGACGCCGTCTTTGACCGGATGTAACTATTGTTCATGTGTGTCGACTGTACCACTAGGTGCTATTGATCAATACAAAATCAGTGCTCGAGACGCTCCTGTCAGGGAAATTACCAATACTAAGGACATTACTTTCTGAACTTAGCAGCCGGCATAACGTCTTGATCATGTCATCGATCACTTTAACCCCTACTGTCACTACAGTAACTTCCCCTACAACTTAAGGGGTCGCTTGACCACCCCTTGACCCTTGACCACTACTTGACCAGTACTTGAACACCACTTGACCAACTCTTGATCATCACCATGTCACTATACCTACTTTCACCGACAATTTAAGTAGTCACTCGACCATTTACCACTACTTGGCCACTACTTGAGCACGTCATCACGCACTTTAACCAACACAGGTTCACTACACGTACTTTCCCTTACAATTTAAGTGGTCACTCGACCATTTGACCAGTACTTGCCCACTACTTGATCACTACTTGACAACGTCAGCACTTAATTTATCCATCTCTGTTTCACTACACGTACCATACCCTACAATTTTCTCACGTGATCGCTTGACCACTGGTTGAGCACTACTTGACCACTGCTTGATCACGTCGTCGACCATTTTACCATCACTGTTTCAATATACGTACTTTTCTCTACCTTTTAAGTGTTCACTCGAACACTTGACCACTGGTTGACCGCTACTTGACCACGTCATCGATCACTTTAACCACTACCATAATCTTAGAGACATCGTCCTCTACAATTTAAGTGGTCACTCGACCACTTGACCACTACTTGACTATTGGTTGACCACTACCTGACCACTAATTTACCACCCTTTAATCATCACCATGTCGCTACGACCAATTTTCCCAAAAATTGTCTCACTTGACCACTACTTGACCAGTGCTTGACCACTACTTGACCACTAATTTACCACCCTTTAATCATCACCATGTCGCTACGATCAAATTTCCCTAAAAATTTCTCACTTGACCACTTGACCAGTGCTTGACCACTACTTGACCACTAAATTACCACCCTTTAATCATCACCATGTCGCTACGATCAATTTTCCCTTAAATTTTCTCACTTGACCACTGCTTGACCACTAATTTACCATCCTTTAATCATCACCATATCATTACAACTACTTTTCCCCTAAAATATTCTCACTTGACCACCACTTGACCACTGCTTGACCACTAATTTACCATCCTTTAATCATCACCATATCATTACAACTACTTTTCCCCTAAAATATTCTCACTTGACCACCACTTGACCACTGCTTGACCACTAATTTGCCACCCTTTAATCATCACCATATCATTACAACCACTTTCACCTAAAATTTTCCTCACTTGACCACTGCTTGACCATTGCGTGACCACTAATTTACCACCCTTTAATTATCACCATATCATTACAACCACTTTTCCCTAAAATTTCCTCACTTGACCACCACTTGACCACTACTTGACCATCTGTTGACCACTAATACCTGGTACCCACCCCTTACCACCGAATAATACTACACTATATCCATTACAATCAACGATCTTTAGCTTTCAAGGTTTCATTTGTAACACGTGTTATGCTAGTGAATAAGCTACTATGAACATCTACATAGCACTAATAACCCCCCTTATCAACTAATTTCACTAACCCATACCCACTACTATCCCCACCGCACCTTTTATTCGTACTAATGCACACCACCAATGCGCTAACAGTTCAAAATAATTTAACACACCATTCACCCACGTTTTTTACAACCCGTTACTTAATGACTTTTCCGTATACACCCCCTCCACGTCTGTTATGAACCGACCACCGTCACACCCGCCGGAGATTTTCCCACACTTGCCGACGTATAACTCCCCGGTACTACATTCCAGAATTTTCCACGATGCCGCTACTTATTTAATATGCATTGTATTGTTTATACATGATTTAATAAAAAATTATTATATACCTGATAGTGTTTAAACCCGAACCGCCTAGCCTCACTCTACGCGCCCCACCCCCTCGACACCACCCCGCACCCCGTCGTTATTTATTTTTATTTTTTATTTATTTAATTTTATTTTATAATAATTAATTAAAATTTGTATACACCCACTCAATAGTTATCTGCCCTTAGAAACATAAAATCTTAGAATTATCGCCCTTAGATATTACCTAGATACCACCCCTACATACCCACCCAACTACATGACCGAGGGGGAGTGAAAATCAGCCGAGGTCAAGGTCAGCCGAGGTCAAGGTCCGAAATGAGAACCGAATTGCACATTTATAACTACTTTTGACTTCTAGTTCAGAAAGCAATGGCAAACTACTAAACGTAAAATTAGCTAGACAAATACCCTGCAGTTGATTACAACGTCCTGCAAAGAGCACGCAACATGTGCAGAATATGTCCGAGTGGCTAGAACGTCGGGCTTACATTAGGTAGACCCGGGTTCGAATCATTGGTAAGGTTACGTACGAACTTTTTTTCAGTCAAAAAGAAAACCCTAACCTGCACTGTTCGAGACGGCTGCACTAGCCGGGCGGCGATAATTACTCGAGCTCTAAAGCCTGTCCTACACCTCCAGGTACAATAAGCTGTAATTACAGTACACGTACCAAAAACAAAAATCAAAAAAAAAAAAAAACAGTGCTGGGCAGGGGAAGGCCAAAAGAGAAGATCAAGGACACTTTGACATAATGGCAATGACTGACAGCAAACGAGACAGAAATCTGTGGCTCGTGTATACAAACTTGAAGATTGGCGAATCAGTCATGTGCACATGTGGGTTAGCGCTGCAGACCGGAAGATCACATACCCCAAGACTGCTCACAGTATGACATATCAAGGTATACCGTCTGGACTAGAAACACATCAGTGGGAGATATACTCTATGGACCACTGTGAAAAGACAACATTGCAGATTTTTTTTTTTTTTGCATATCCTTTACAGGACATCGCTGTCAACACCAGCATCTTTCAGCTCTATGTTGATTTCTTGGCAAAATTACGCTCAGTAGTTTGCCATTGCTTTCTGAGCGACCGGCTCACATACCCCGTAAGTTACCAATGCGATTCGAACCACTGCTGATTCTCACCGTCATCACGTTAACTACAGGAGTATACGAGATTACAGAGAAAGGTCGCTAACCTCTAAGCCACGAATTTCAAGTGAACGAAAGAAGAAGGTATGTATTATGGACCACTGAGAATTAAACTAGACAGTAAAATAAAGATAAGAGACACCATGGCAGAAGTAGATAATAAATTTCAAGCAAACGACAGAAGAAGAAGAAGAAGAAGAAGAAGAAGAAGAAGAAGAAGAAGAAGAAGAAGAAGAAGAGGAAGAAGAAGAAGAGGAAGAAGAAGAAGAAGGAGAGGAAGAGGAAGAAGAGGAAGAAGAGGAAGAGGAAGAAGAAGAAGAAGAAGAAGAAGAAGAAGAAGAAGAAGAAGAAGAAGAAGAAGAAGAAGAAGAAGAAGAAGAAGAAGAAGAGGAAGAAGGAGAAGAGGAAGAAGAAGAAGAAGAAGAAGAAGAAGAAGAAGAAGAAGAAGAAGAAGAAGAAGAAGAAGAAGAAGAAGAAGAAGAAGAAGAAGAAGAAGAAGAAGAAGGCTTTCGAAATGCAGCTATAGACGATTTGGCATCAAACCGTCCTGCGTTGGTGTTTTACGAAATGGTATGGATGCCGGTCGTTCAGAAAGCAATGGAAAACTACTGAACGTAAACTTGCCAAGAGATCACAACAGCAAAAAATGGTGTTGGATGCGACGCCCCATAAAGAATATGTAACTATGTTTTTATTCTTTTATTACAAGGGAAATAATTTCATCTGGTCTCCCCCGATGTGTCTCCACCTTGCGGCTTTGGGGGAGCTTATGTGTCCCACCGACCCCAAGCGCTGTGGCAATGGATATAAACTACATATTGGACAGCTCTTGGGATAGGGACCTGACTAAGAGAGACACAACCTGCTGCTCTGGAGGTAGACTGAGGATAGCAGTCAAAATTTAAACCCAGGCGCACGAAGCCACAAACTTGATCCAGACACTTACACAAAGGCCTCCATCTGAGAGGTGTAGCTGAACGCCTCTAAGCTACATACACTACCCTTGAAAGAGAGAGCCGGGCCGATACTCACATACCGAAAAACGGAAGTGAGATACTGAGCACGCTACATGCCCAGTTCAGATACCTGTGCGAAGGCTCTCAGCTGGGGGATATGAGGGATCTCCGGATGAGAGGGCCTGGCCGTTTCTCGCTCACTGCTGTACGGAGGTAAGGTGCTGAGCCGGCAGCACATGTAGCCTACCTCGTGAGCGAGTACAAAAAGGTTGATGAAATGCCCCAGTCGAATGAAATGGTTACGAAAACAGTCTGTTTGTAACTCGTAGAGAGTGGACAAAGGTGGAAAAACGTCTCAATAACACGAAATGGAACGCAAGGCTAGCGAATCCATTGCGTGGTGCGAAGTCCGAAGGGAAAGCTTACCTAGTGGATGTCGCCTGCAGACCGACCGTTCCTGGTGTGTGCTTGAGCGACCAGTGGCAAGCGAGATTCCCAACACATGGAAGTGAGGAACTAAAGCAGCCATGAGCAGGATGAGGCAACTCCTCGGGTGAGCCCTGCCTCAGAGCAATATGTGCCGGATCTGCAGTTATGGAAGCCTCTTTGGATAGCCTTGGATAGGCCCATGGTCTGCCCCTGCCTTCCATTGAGGGTCGACCGTGATGTCTTTTATCGTTCTATCTTGACCAGCTGAGATGTGGGCGACATCACAACAATAAGTCTAACGTGCCTTGAAACTCGAGGAAGGCTAACCTCATTAAAAAAATGCCCGCTGAAGCAGGAAGTGCCGTCCTACAGGTGGCAAAATAAAAATTGGCACTACGCATTTACGTCCGAGTGAAATGTCTTGTCCGAATATCTCTCGTGTTAGGAACAGCTATGACTACCTAGTTTCCGAATGCCGCTCTTGTTCGGAACAGCTCTGATTAGATAGTTTTCCGAATGTCTGTCGTGCCTGGAACAGCTCTGACAGGCGCAACGACAAGCACATGTCCGTGTCGAAAATTCGCTGAGTGGATACCGTCTGCAGACCTGTCTGGTTTGTGCGGGAACGGCCCGGTGCAAACGAAATGACCAATATATTGAAGTGAGGAATTAAAGCAGCCATGAGCAGGACGTGACTATCCCCTCGGTGAGCCCAGCACCAGAGCGTTATGTGTCGGCTCTGCAATTATGGAAGCCACCCAGTATGGCGGAAAATGCTATGGACTGTCCCTGTCTTCATTTGAGGGATGAATGTGCAGTCTTCGACTGTTCCAACTTGACCAGCTGGGAGGTGGACGGTACCAAAAAAGTGAGAGTCTCCCGGGAATGCTAACCTGGTAAAAAATGCAAGCTAAAAGCCGGATATGTTGACCTAAGGGTTTCGACCCAAGGGTGCCTAACGAGACACACCGCAATCACATCTGAAAAAACACTCCGGATGAACGCAAAGAAGATTTCATCTGGTGAAGTCATATTTCGGCTTTAGCAATCAAGGGGAACAATTATAGATTTGACTATACTTGTACTGATAGCTATTTTGCAAGAGAAGTATACGTTTATTCCTATAAACATTTTATTCATATTTTGGATGGTATCACTTGAATGTTACCATTATAAAAGTTTTACACATTTTTGATTATTATTTGAAATTTCAGACACTAAATTGTTGTGTAATAAATATTGTTTAGTACATTATTTCTTTCTTTATCTGCTAGGTCGCGTCTGTCCAAAGAGACGTTAGGTTCACTCTGGTTTCTCTTCACAACGTATAAATCTTTCGCCTACTTTACTGTGTGTTTCACTGGTTGCAGAAGGGCAAATCGCCTGGTCCTGACGGTATTACCGTTGAATTCTATCAGTTTTTCTTTCCTCTTCTAGGTCCCCTTTTACTAACAGTATTCTCTGAATCTTTCCCCAAACATGAACTCCCATCCAGTTTCAACACGTCTTACATCACTCTTATTCCGAAGGAGAACACCGACAAGACACATTTAAAGAGTTACAGACCGATCTCGCTTTTAAATGTAGACTACAAGATTTTAACAAAGACTTTGACAAATAAATTGAAACCAGTAATGGCATCTCTCATTCATGAAGACCAGCAATGTAGTGTACAACACCGGAATATCCAGCAACACACACACTTCATAAGGGACATCATCAACTACACACATCTGAAAAACTGTAAGTCCTCAATTCTCTCTTTAGATCAAGAAAAAGCATTCGACAGAATATCTCACTCATACCTCCACAAAACTCTCTCACACTGCAACGTGGGAAATTATTTTAGGACATGGGTCAAAATTTTATATTTGAAACCGGAAAGTCGGATTCTATTAAACCATACCCTAACCAATTCTTTCAGGTTGACTAGGTCAGTGAGACAGGGATGTCCCTTGTCCCCTTTACTGTACGTTGTCGCTCTAGAGCCACTTCTAGAAAAGATACGACAGGACGACAATGTCAGGGGTACGTTCATACCAGGGAAGGGTGAACAAAAGCTGCGTGCTTATGCGGACGATACCATTTTCTTTCCGACCACTGAAAAATCTGTACGGATCATTTTGGAGACGTTCTCGTTTTTCGGCAAAGGGAGTGGGGCAAAATTAAACGTCCAAAAATCTACTATAATGGGCTTAGGCAAATGGAAAAATAAGTCGGATTTTCCATTTGACTTAACATCAAACAATCTTATAAAAGTGTACGGAATAGTCTTCCCATGTCAACCAAATCAGACACACAAAGACACCTGGCAACATCTAGAGAAGAAAATAACAGATATGTTACAGAGATACAAATACAAAACAACTACCATATTTGGTAGAAGTACCATTGTTAATACATATATAATTCCAAAAATACTATATCTGTGCACAATCCTAGATCCCCCACGTCAAACTGTCACAAACATAAACAAAGAGATTAGACGCTTTGTGTTTGGCAGCACGATCTACAGTATCAAACATACTACACTCATGCAAGACAAAAAAGATGGAGGTATCGCCCTCCAAGACATAACAACCAAAGTACAAGCACTTAGGATCAAACACGTAGGTGAAATCCTACAACACCCAGAAAAACACCCTTTAGCACACTATTTCATTGGAATTAGGCTATCTTCTTTAAAACGTATTAGGAATACATCCTCACATTGTTTTGGCACTCTCCCAACGTTCTACAAAACATGTATTTCAGCCATTAAAGGACATGAAAAATTACTACACAAGAAAACACATACAATCTACAGGCATTTAGTTAAATTACAAGCAACTCCGGTACATCCCAGAATTAAAAGAGGACATAGATATTTCATAAAAGATTATACAGACATTTTCTCAAATATTCACAACAAGAAGATTACTCCAAAAGCAAGGGAAATTACATATAGGCTTGATTACAGCATGACCCCAACAACAGAGAGAACAGCAAAAATAACTAAACAAATACTACAGTGTCAGCTTTGTAGACGGAACGTCCAAGAATCAGAAGAGCACATCTATTACGAATGCAACACAATCATGCCAACAAGAAACCTCCTACAAAACATCCTAAACACTCATTTGAAACAAAGAACAGATATTTACAAAGCAATCATGATAAATTCCATTCCTTACTCCACACAAGACACCCACACAAAGCTACTTGTTCTATTGGCAGAGTACAGAAATCTTATATGGACATTAAGAAACAAAGCACTATACAATTACAGAACAATCAACAAAGAAATTGTCCAACAACTTTATCAACAAAAAGTCGCAAACATTCTAATCTTAGCCCCACAAGCGCAAATCTCGTAAAATATTTGGCTGAAGACAGCACATATTACAGAGGAAGCAAATAACTTGTTTTGAATAAAGGATACTACAACTGTAAATGTATTTATTGATAGTATTAATAATCTTACAATTATATTATTATTATTAATACTATTATTATTACTGCTACTATTATTATTAATTTTCCCATTATTATATTTGAATGTGCAACATGAAATATATTGTGGATGGGTGTCTGTGCCGTTGGCAGTAACATATGTATGCGTCTGTGTGTGGATGCAGGTGCGTGTGCGTGTGTGGTGCATGAATGTGCACGCGCATGTGTACGAGTGTGTGTGTGTGTGTGCGTGTAGCAGTCTTTAAACCAAGTCGGTATCTTAAGTATTAAAATGATGGTATATGGTAATGATATGTTTCAAAAGAAAAATATGCACCACCATGTATAAACAAATTCGATGAGCCCTTTAAGTACCCAGTAAGATAAGGTGGCTTTTAGTGGCCAGGTGTTAAGTCCTTCCCATTGTATATAAAACCCAGACACTATCACAATTTTGGACCAATTATCTCCCTGGGGACAGACCATGGACCCTAATTGCTAGTAGTAAATCCCTGATTCTTGTCCCCCAAACAAAAGATATCATGGACTAGAGCGTCACCCTGAAATTTGTCATCAGGCAACAACACCAACGACCTTCGCCTCGGGAGCTTAGTGACCCAGAAATTACAAGGAAGCCACATTTTAATGGAAATGATAGTTTAAAGTTTATTGTCCAAGCGCGGGGCATTTAAATGTACTGCGGTCTCCAGAAGGCATGAGATTGTGTGTGCGTGTGGTTTGAGTGTGTGCGTGAGAGAGAGAGAGAGAGAGAGAGAGAGAGAGAGAGAGAGAGAGAGAGAGAGAGAGAGAGAAAGAGAGGAGAGGGAGAGATGGACAGGTGTTTCATGCATTCCGCTTGAGGAAGTGAAGTATATGCAAGGAATGCATATCTACATGCACTATGCCACAAATGTCATATTATCATAACTGTATATATTTTTTGTATATGTTTCATTCACAATGTCACACTTAACACTAACAAACGGCAACGCTCTGTAATATACACAAACAAAAGAAACACACACTACAACTTGTTAATACACATTGCTTTGTATGAAATAAAAGTTGGAAAAAAAACAAAAAAAACTACTTTACTTGCCACGAATCTACAAAGGAGGTTGTCGTGTTTTTGCTGCTCGCAGCAAGTGGTTGAATTTAAATTTAAAATTGAACTATTGTCAAGATTTATCAGAGGATACCTCATGGTCGAAGATCTCCCATTCAGACTGTGTAGGCAAAGCAGTTATAGAGACAGTAGTAATTAACTTTATTCAAGAGTGTTGTGGTGCTGGCATTCCAGTCCAGTCTTTGTGGTTCAGATGCCTAATCGCATTTTATGATCATCGTGCGCTTGTGGCAGGGAAGTATACAAGTTTCCAGTCAGCTGGAAGAGAGCCTGTGAGATGAAAGCTACAGAGAAGGGTTCTGTACCACCTCAATCTCGTGGAATGCGTGACCTTCCACTGCCTACAGTTGTGGATGAATCAGAACCAGAACATGTCTACAAAGCTCCTGTCAAGGAGGACAGTTCAAAGCTCAGGAGACCAAAGTATGTACTCGCTAATTAGAGCTGCTCCTAAGCTATTTACATGTTAGTGAAATACTTGTTTATGCTGTGCTGTTACCAATGACTTTGCCATCACTAGACAATGTGGTTAGCTAAGATAGAAACATGCCATTGCTGCTGTAAATTTACTCATCATTTATGCAGAAAAACAAAAGTATCGAAAAAGGGAATTGGCTGTTGCTGAGCTGTGGATGAGTCAGAATAAAACCATAGAATTTGACTAAATATCTAGATAATTGGGGGGGGGGGCATACACGCACGCAGGAGAGAGAGAGAGAGAGAGAGAGAACGAGAGAGAGAGAGAGAGAGAACGAGAGAGAGAACGAGAGAGAGAGAGAACGAGAGAGAGAAAGAGAGAGAGAGAACGAGAGAGAGAGAGAAAGAGAGAGAGAGAGAGAACAAGAGAGAGAGAGAGGGAGAGAAAACGAGAGAGAGAGAGAACGAGAGAGAGAGAGAACGAGAGAGAGAGAGAGAACGAGAGAGAGAGAGAACAAGAGAGAGAGAGAGAGGGAGAGAGAACGAGAGAGAGAGAGAACGAGAGAGAGAGAACGAGAGAGAGAGAGAAAGAGAGAGAGAGAACAAGAGAGAGAGAGGGAGAGAGAACGAGAGAGAGAGAGAACGAGAGAGAGAGAACGAGAGAGAGAGAGAGAGAGAGAGAGAAAGAGAGAGAGAGAGGGAACAAGAGAGAGAGAGAGAGAGAGAGGGAGAGAGAACGAGAGAGAGAGAGAGAACGAGAGAGAGAGAGAACGAGAGAGAGAGAGAACGAGAGAGAGAGAGAGAACGAGAGAGAGAGAGAGAGAGAGAGAGAGAGAGAGAGAGAGAGAGAGAGAGAGAGAGGTTTCAACCAGTCTTTTATCATTAAACAAGAAAAACCAAATAAAACTGGCGGCAGCCTTATGCATATTATAACTGTGTAGGCTGTTGCGTTGTCAAGCCTCCAGACTAGCACGTTTCACATGGGGCAGTGATATTCACTGGCACAGGAACGGAGCATAATGGGGATGATCCTTTGCTGTGAAGTTAGAGCCATGTCTAACTTAGAGAGAGAGGCTACATTTAGAAGATTATTGATTTTTTAAATATTCCATCAATGTCCAAAATTCCATCATGTAATTTATGCCTGCCAGAATAAATATTCCAATGCCATTAAATGAAAAAAAAAATTTGATAAAAAAAAAAAAAAAAAACTACTTTACTTTTTCGGGCGATATTCGTTTGGTGGGGAGAGCTCAACATCTCCAGCCTGCCAAACATGTACCATGAATACAGACAGTTTGAAATAAGCAACATAATTATGCTTAACCGTTTCTTATATTACAACAAAACTGGCAGCGGAAATTAAAATAATGAGTATTAACATTCGAGGTATAAGATCCAAAATTAATCATCTTATACCACTCATACACAAATATAAACCTGATTTCTTCTTCTTCTTCTGCGTTCATCCAGAGTTTTTTTTTTTTCGGATGTGATTGCGTTGTGCCTGTTGACAGCAAATCTGCGTTCTTGCGCCGGTAGGCCGACACATCCAACTTCTGCGGGCATTTGTTGACTGGGTTAACCATCCCGGGGGTTTCTTATGACGTTTTACTCTCACTGTTGTGGTGTCATCCCCCATCCCAGCTGGCCCATATAGAACAGCCAAAGACATCCTGGTCAGCCCTCAAGGGAAGACAGGGGCAGACCATGGGCATTCCCCGCCATCCAAGGAGGCTTCCATACTTGCAGAGCCGACACATATCACTCTGGTATTGGGCTCACCCAGTCTGCTGATGACATCCACACAGTGAGCTTTCGATTCGGACTTTCCACGTAATGGATTTGCTATCCAAGCAATATTCCATTTCATGCCTCTGGGTCGCTTTTGTAACCGACATACCTGTGGTATGAAGTGTGGCAGTCTGAATACTTCTTCATGCACCTTTAAATGTCAACTTGTATGTAGTTATAGTAAGCTGCGGTCAACTTGAGCTTGTTGATATCTCCATACATGTCAAAGACTTAGGAGACAGCTCTGAGCTAAGGAGAGCTAAAATAGAGCTTAGGGAGAGGGCAAGTGACGTAATAGACAGGAGACCAGACAGAAGAAACACAAACGCTATAAATAGCTATAACGGGACACACTTGTGTCAACAAGGAGGGCAACCAGTGCAGATGAGCTGGAGTTACCCAAGAGACTGGGAAACCCAGTTCACGAGGTAAGGACCAAGTAACTCTGGTCAACACAGCCCAGTGCCCAGCACGTAAACCAACAAACGCACGCTGAGCTAAATTGCTGGTGGCTGAACACGCCACGCTCAGCGGGCTCAGACAGAGACCGGGACGGCGTAGGAATCAGACGTGTATCCGCTAGGGATACTTTGTAGTTGTGAAGGACAGTATGATAGTTATAATAGTCTAGCTTAGCTTCAGTAGTTATAATATTTATATCATCTCCTCATTCCATCTTATCGTCAGCACATTCTAAGATGTTTAATATCGTTGTGGTATTCCGCTGGTGGAGCTATTGTTTGATCTGCTCTGAATAAAAATGTATCCTTTTGCAAACAATACGAGTTGTCACTTTCGTGTAGTGCAAAAGAAGGGAATCCTTGTATGCCTGTCGCAAGTGGGCTGCTGACAATAGAGCTTGTCCTCAAATGAAGCAGGTGTGGGCCAAAATATCTTTCTCTGTTCTTCGTATGTTGGGCAATCCTGCAGCAAATGTTTTGCTGTCATTTTTCCAGTTCGACAATTACATTCATCAGTATCTCCTATCTTTAGTTTATCGAACAAGTGGTATTTCAGCCTGTTATGTCCTGTGCGGAGGCTGAAGATTGCTACTTGTTCTCTTCGGTCGAGTTTGTAATATGCATCATCCTTCTGGTGGCCTGGATGCTCTAATTCCCATTTGGTTCTGTAAGTGCTTTTTATCAACCTCTTTGCCTCATTATAGGTTATGTCTATGTCAGGCTTTGGTAGTCGTCCGCCCTCTTTTGCCAGTCTGTCAGCCTCTTCATTTCCATGTATACTGCAATGTGATGGGATCCATTGTATTACAACTTTTTTGGATTTTTGGCATAGACCATGGAATGCTGCTCTTAGGTCAGCTAGTTCTGTGCTGTTATTGCTCTTCAGTATTGAGACAGCTGACTTTGCATCTGTGAAGATAGCTATTTGCTTCTCTTTATTTTCCTCCATCAAGAGCATTTCTGCTGCAGTTTTCAGAGCCTCTACCTCCGCTTTGAAGTTACTTGAAAACTTTCCAGTTGCCACTGAATGTGTTTTTTTTTCCCACTCCTTTTTTTAAATTTAGGAGAATTCCTCCTCCTCCATTCTCTATTGAATTTTTGGCTGATCCATCTGTATATGCATGGGTCCAATTGCTGTTTGGGTAATATTCTTTTATGTAGTTTAGGGTTATTTTTCTTCTTTCGGTTTCATTCTGAGTGTTCTTTTTCTCAATACCAGGAATGTTTTCTATCATCTCAGGCAGTTGCTGCTGTCTCCAAGCTGGGAACTTGTGTGCATTGTAAATGGGTTTGATTGTTGATATGTTAAGTATAGGATCTGCCCTAATCTTTTGTTTTGCAGTTGCTACAAATTTGCTACGCTTCAGTCTTCACTTTCCAAAACCATTAAACCTACTATACATAGGGGGGTCTGTCAATTTTCTAAATTTTTCAGCTTGTTGCTGGGCTCTGCTATCTCTTCTATCCTGCATTGGTTGTAAACAAATGATCTTTTCTAATTCCTTAACAGGTGTTGTCTTCTGGCTTCCAGTTATGATTCGCATTCATTGATTTTGGACTCTACTTATTTTGTTAAAGTTTGACTTAGCTGCTGTTGCCCAAGCTGCAATGTCATATTCCAGTACTGGCCTCACACGTCCAGTATATAACTTCTTGAGAACTTTCTCATCTGCTCCCCACGTTGTACCAGCAAGCTTTTTCATGATTGCCATTCTTTGCCTTGCTCTTGTTCGATTTTTCTCAACTTGTGTTTTCCATGTCAGGCGACGATCAAAGGTGACTCCTAGATAGTTTGGATTTTCTTCATGGCGCAATGTTTTTCCATTCAATACCAGCTGAGGTTGCTGAGTTTTATTTGAGAGGGAGAACACTGTGCACGTTGTTTTCTCCTCACTTATCATCACTAGCCATGATTTTGACCAGTCCTCTAGCTCTAATAAGGCTTGCTGCATTCTGCTGTTAGCTGTACTAATATATTCTTCAGATGTCCATATGGCTAGGTCATCTGCAAAGGATGATGTGTGTACTCTGGTTGGAAAATTTTCCATGATGTCGTTTATATATGCTAGGAATAATGTTGGTGAAAGAACTCCTCCTTGGGGGACACCTTGCTCCAACAGCATCATTTTGCTGGTTTGTCCTTGTACTTTTGTCCTGGCAGTTCTGTTCTCAAGGTAGTGGCTGATCCATTTGTACATTTTCTCACAAACATGCATTTTTTGCAGTTTTACTTTCAGTCCTTCCTACCATACTTTATCAAATGCTTTCTCTAAATCTACCCTGACCGCTAGTGTGTGCTTTTTCTCTTGGAAGGCATCCTCTATTTCCTGAGCTATATAGGTTATTTGATCTTCAGTGGATCTGTACTTTCTGAATCCTGCTTGGTGTGGTGTTAAGAGTTTGTTTTCTTTCAGGTGCCATGTTAGCCTGCCATTGATAATGCGTCCCATTAATTTTCCTACACAGCTAAGTAGACTGATAGGTTGATAGCCATTTGGTTCTTCCAGGTCTTTTCATTTCTTTGGGACTGGTATTAGTATAGCTTCCTTCCATGCCTGTGGGACTATTCCTCTCTTCCAGCTGTAATTTAGGACAGCTAGTAAATTCTTTTTTGCCTTAGTGTCCTATTAGCATTTCATTTGTGATTCCATCCTTTCCTGGTGATTTCTTCTTTTTTAGGGTATTCGTTGCCTGTTCCATTTCTTTCATTGTTAGATTTGCCATCATATATTCTGCTGCTGTCTCTGTATTACTATGATGTATCTGTTTATCTTTGATTGCTTTCTTCTGTTCGGTAGTAATATCAATGTGGTTTGCAATGGCATATTGTTCCATTAGCGTATTTGCAGCCTTTTTTCCTGTAAGCAAGGAATTTCCTTGTTTAATTGTTATTTGTTTGTTTCTAGGTCCTTCATTGTTCATGGCTTTCACTAGTTTCCATAGTTTGTTTCCATCCCTTTCAAAATTTAGATTTTCTGTTTTTTTCCCTCCAACAATCTCTTGTTGTTTGATTTACTGTTCTTTTATATTTTGCTGTGATGGCTTTGAGAGAGATGTCCGCTTCAGTTGTTTGTTCTCTCTCTGCGGTCTCCCTGGAATCTTCAACTTTGTCCTCCAAAATTTGTAGTTCTTCAGTCCAGTATGGTTTGTAATATTTCCTCACTCCTCTTGGAATAGACTCAGTGGCTGCCTTTATTATTGCTCTGTTTAGACTTTCCACCATTTGCTTCATGTTGCCATATTGTGTATTTACGTTTTCACAATATTTGTCTGTTAGTATGGCAAATCTGTCCCAATCTGCTCGTTTGTAATTCCAGCGGAGCAAAGGCTTTTGCTCCTGTGGAACATACTCCATATTCATTACAAGCTTGATTGGTGTGTGGTCACTACCTCTTAATTGGTCAAGCACATGGCGATCGATTTTGTGGAGGATGTCTCCTGTGCAGAAAGCTAAGTCTAGAGTAGAAGTGGTAATCCATCTTCTGGAGTAGAAGATCGGTGTGTCATCCACTTTGTTGAGTAGATGGAGATTTAAGTCTATTTCCCAGTCCTCCACATCATCTCCTCTTTTTTCAGTATCTGGGTATCCCCATCTTTCTGAACGGCTATTAAAGTCTCCGACAATAATGCAATTTGTGTCAGTTATTTTCATGTTGGAGAGTGTAAGATCCTTATTTGCCGGGCTATACAGATTGTAAATTCTTATTTTCACGTTCTTTATCATTATATCAACACCTATATGTTCTGTTTGGTTGTCAGAGATCACAGATAATTCGCTGCAAGGTATTGTATTTCGTGTAAGTATTAGATCTCCTCCTTTGTGCCCTTCGCGGTCGAAACGTGTGGCCTGATATCCCCTGACTGAAAATTTGCGATTGGCGTTGAGGTGTGTCTCTTGAATGCATGCCACATCTATTCTATCTTTATGAAGAAGCTGTGTTAGGGAAACTTTCTTGTTATAAACTCTAAACCTCATTTTATACTCATACAGGAAACTAACGTTAACACCGACGAAAACGCATCATATATCACAACATGCTTAGGTCTAAGACACTCATGTTTTAGTCTTAGTGCTCAACATATCGGTTTGGGTACAGCAATAATACAGACATCAGAGAGGTGGCAGATTGTACAGAAGGACAGGGACTACCAGGGTAGGATAACTATAGTACAGGTGGGAAATAACATAAATAAATACACAATTGTCAACATACACGCACCGCCTGACTACAGAAATCAGCCTCTCTTCTACCAAACACTGGAAAATTTATTATCACGCTCATATCGGGGTCACAACATCATTTTAGGGGGTGATTTTGATTGCGTAATTTCGGCGCATAACCTTATAAATGGATATGTAAGAATGCAAATTAGAAACACAACGGGGGAGGAGGAACATCAGTTAGACACATTGCAAACAATTTTAGATATCCATGGGCTAACAGACGCATACTGGCAGATGCATCCCCGTGGAACAGATACAAAACACACAAACAATGCGCATAACAGAGAAAGCGATTAGATAGAATTTATGTACCCATAACACATCATATAACACAAGTCAAGCATTTACAGGAGACACTGAACTTCACAGACCATAAGGCTGTAGTTGCAATAATAAACACAGTGCAAGGAACACCACATCTTAGAAGATCTCCCCATTGGAAACTTAACAGCACACTTTTACAAATTCAGGTCTATGTAGATTGTCATATGCCATATGACAGACTAGTAGAGAGAAACTGATGAGCAAGCGCACCAGCAGGTATAAATAGAATAATAAGAGAAATGAGCACAACGTTGCACTGATAATAAACAGTGCCACGCCATAGAGTTGTGTAGAATAACAACGCAACGGCAGTCTTAGTACATTACAGCGCCAGCGTTCATCTAGGCTAGACGTCCACTACATCACTCCACATTTCCATGCTCAACAGTTACTCGTTCAGGTAGAGACTTAGGCCACAAGTACACACACTTCCAGCTCACGTTCCGTCATGGTCGGCTGCTGCGACTGCTGACTGCCGCACCGCACTCTTGGTAAGGCTGTTCTCTTGCCAGCGAAACTCTGCGCTCATGTCGGGTCATCGTACCGATACCTCGACGTGAATTGACGGCCGGGGACTGTTAGCTCCAATACCACAATTGCAAGCCATAGGGGACACTTTCATGTAATGCCCAAGTCAGGTAGGAGTCAGTGGTTGTGAACGCAGTGCATGAGCATCAGACGACATCGAAAGACTGAAGGCTGGAGATGTGCGAATGCTCATTACTGTCACCTGTCGGTTCACCAGTGGCCAATATATACGTCACTGTTCATCTAAACTCGCCTCAGGGTTTTGTTATTTGATGTTTGCCTTCATGTAATGTGTTGGGAGTGAGGAGCAGATCTGCCGCGCCTGTCTTCATATCAATCAGCTGATTATCCGGGATCATACCCACGAGCCATTGCCCAGAGCGCCAGTTGATCGGGGGTGTCATATTGCCAATCACGCTTGTGACATATCTGTCGTTCTGGTTGTAGCAGAGGAGAAGTAACCTACCCCAGCGTAACCAGCCCCGTGACATAGATTGCATAACAAAACTGATCCTCACATACACAAGCGATATATCAGAGGGTAATGCGCGAGAACTCTGGGAAACACTTAAACAAACTACACGAGAGAGAACGCAAACACTAGCAGCAGTAATACACAAGCAAAAACTATAACAAGAAAAAGTATTGGAAAATGCAATTAAGCTCTTACTATACAGACAAAAATTCACCACACATCATAGCATTACAGGAAGAATTAGATTTCCACAGACATCATCGATTTCAGGGGGCTTTACTGCGAACAAAGTTACAAACTATAACACAAGAGATACCGAGTAAACAATACCTAGCTCTAGAACAAAACATACAGCGCAGCAGACATATAGGCCAGATAATTGACAGGGAAGGAAATATACAAGTCGGGCCACAACCAATAGCCTTAGCTTTTGAAGATTATTACAAGAACCTTTACACAGAGGAAAACACACAGGCACACGTACAAGAAAACTTTATGAAATTCACAAAACAACTCACAGAGGAACAGAATCTAATACTAGATACTGAATTAACACTAACAGACAAAACACAAGCGGTTCACGGAATGTAGAAGGGCAAATCGCCTGGCCCTGACGGTATTACTGCTGAATTCTATCAGTTTTTCTTTCCTCTTCTAGGTTCCCTTTTACTAGCAGTATTCTCTGAATCTTTCCACAAACAAGACCTCCCATCCAGTTTCAACACGTCTTACATCACTTTTACTCCGAAGGAGAACACCGACAAGACACTTTTAAAGAGTTACAGACCGATCTCGCCTTTATATGTAGTCTACAAAATGTTAACAAAGGCTTTGACGAATAAATTGAAACCACAAATGGCGTCTCTCATTCGTGAAGACTAGCAATATAGTGTACAACACCGCAATATCCAACAACACACACACTTCATAAGGGACATCATCAACTACACACATCTGAAAAACTCTCAGTCCTTACTTTTCTCTTTAGATCAAGAAAAAGCATTCGACAGAATATCTCACTCATACCTCCACAAAACTCTCTCACACTGCAACGTGGGAAATTGGGAAATTATTTTCGGACATGGGTCAAAATTTTACATTTGAAACCGGAAAGTCGGATTCTATTAAACCATACTCTAACCAATAATTTCAGGTTGACTAGGTCAGTGAGACAGGGATGTCCCTTATCCCCATTACTGTACGTTGTCGGTCTAGAGCCAGTTCTAGAAAAGATACGACAGGACGACAATGTCAGGGGTACGTTCATACAAGGGAAGGGTGAACAAAAGCTGCGTGCTCATTGGGACGATACCATTTTCTTTCCGACAACTGAAAAATCCTTACGGATCATTTTGGAAACGTTCTCGCATTTCGGCAATGGGAGTGGGGCAAAATTAAACGTCCAAACATCTACTATAATGGGTTTAGGCAAATGGAAAAATAAGGTGGATTTTCCATTTGACTTAACATCACACAATCTTGTAACATTGTACGGAATAGTCTTCCCATGTCAACCAAATCAGACACACAAAGACACATGGCAAAATCTAGAGAAGAAAATAACAGATATGTTGCAGAGGTACAAATACAAAACAACTACCATATTTGGTAGAAGTACCATTGTTAATACATATATAATTCCAAAAATAATATATCTGTACGCAGTCCTAGATCCTCCACGTCAGACTGTCACAAACATAAATAAAGAGATTAGACGCTTTGTGTTTGGCAGCACCATCTACAGTATCAAACATACTACACTCATGCAAGACAAAAGAGATGGAGGTATCGCCCTCCAAGACATAACAACTAAAATACAAGCACTTAGGATCAAACACGTAGGCGAAATCCTACAACACCCAGAAAAACACCCTTTAGCACACTATTTCATTGGAATTAGGCTATCTTATTTAAAACCTATTAGGCATACATCCTCACATTACTTAGGCACTCTCCCAACATTTTACAAAACATGTATTTCAGCCATTAAAGGGCAGGAAAAAATACTACACAAGAAAACACATACAATCTACAACCATTTAGTTAAATTACAAGCAACTCCAGTACACCTCAGAATTAAAAGAGGACATAGATATTTCATAAACGATTATACCGAAACTTTCTCTAATATTCACAACAAGCAGATTACCCCATAAGCAAAGGAAATTGCATATAGGCTTGTTTACAGCATGACCCCAACAACAGAGAGAACAGCAAAAATAACTAAACAAATACTACAGTGTCAGCTTTGTAGACGGAACCGCCCTAGAATCAGAAGAGCACATCTTTTACGAATGCGACACAATCAAGCCAACAAGAAATCTCCTACAAAACATCCTAAACACTCATACGAAATAAAGAACAGATGTTTACAAAGCAATCATGATAAATTCCATTCCTTACTCCACACAAGACATCCACACAAAGCTGTTTGTTCTATTGGCAGAGTACTGACATCTTATATGGATATTAAGAAACAAAGCATTATACAATTACAGAACAATCAACAAAGAAATTGAACAAAGAACTTTATCAACAAAAAATCTCGAACATTCTAACCTTAGCCCCATAAGCGCAAATCCCGTATGAGTTTGCCTGAATACAGCACATATTACAGAAGAAGCAAATAGCTTGTTTTAAACAAAGGATACCACAACTGTAAATGTGTTTATTAACGGTATTAATAATCTTACAATTATTATTATTATTATTATTATTATTATTATTATTATTATTATTATTATTATTATTATTGAGTATTGGAAGTGAAGAGAGCCGAAATTATCGACAGGGTCTCTACGCAGAAAGGTATATTCAAATGAAGAAGCCAGGTCAAGTTATTGGCCATACCAGGATTAATGTTACAATCTCTGGGGGGATAAAAGCACAAATAATCCTAAACGAGTGACAATCCTCAGTGATAACGCAACTCAAGTAATCTCGTCGACATTGGGTCGAGTGCTTTTATATTCGTGGCTGGACATAGCTTATGTTTTATAGTCATCACCATCCTTGTCAGTGACAGAGAAAGGCACATACCCATTCCCTATTCACGAACTGTTCCCCTTGGGTCCATTCTTAGCCAAAAGAGTGCCAATTGAATCCAGGTGGCTTCGAAGCACAATAGACTGAATTTTTATAGCTGTCCGCAAATACTCAGGAAATAAATGACCGTAGACCCCGAGGTAGACCAAGAAGACGGTGGAGAGATAATACATATACAGACCTACAAGCACTTGGAATCAACGACTGGCAAGAGAAGGTACACCAGAGAGACGAATGGAGACGGATTGTATCTGCAGCAAAGAACCTCAATGGCTCGGAACGCTAATGTACAATCAAGTCGAGACAGTTTTTGCAGGCAACCTTCACTGTGAAGACGGCACCCCATTGATTGACTGCTACACCCTAGCAACTACTGACATGCTGGAATAGCCATGCTCATGAGGAAAAATCAAGAGTAACACTGGGTGGTGGTGTAACACTGGGTGGTGGTGTAACACTGGGTGGTGGTGCCTCAACGACCTCCTGAGAAGATAAGGGTGATGTAGGAGTAGAGGCTGCCTATACGGATATTCAAGGTGACGCCTGAAGATGTACGAAGAAGAGGAGTGCAGGAGGAGGAAATCCATAGGAAGGGGAGGAGGAGGGAAAGAAAGAAGAAGAAGTAGAATGACGGAAAGTCGGTATCTTGGGGATAGAGTAGAGGTCAGCGTAGCCGGGAGATGTAAAGTTCTAGGGTGCAAATTTCCGGTACGCTGAGAACTCAAAGAGAAGAATAGGAGGTCAAGCAGACACCATCGGGTCCGTTAAAAAAAAAAAAAACCGCCTTGAGGGGGGATTCCAACACATTACCATCGGGCCGGCAACAACCGTGCTAACCATCGCGCCTCAGAATGACCGTGTTACGAATTCACGAATTCTATCCAATACACATTCTATTGATCTAACCAGTACACACTCTATTGATCTATTCAGTACGCAGTCTATGGATCTACCAAGTACACATTCTATTGATCTACCCAGTACACAATCAAGACCGACAGTCAGAGGTGTGAAGACGATCAGATACCGTCGTAGTTGTGACCATAAACGATGCCGACTAGCAACCCCAGCGGCAAAGTGAAGCGAAACGGGATAGTATACCTTGGCTAGCAAATCCATTGAGTGGAAAGTCGGAATCAAAAGCCCAGTTCATCCCAAGTCGGAGAGTATCTGCCTGCATGGCGATCAACCACCAGAATGCACACCAATAAGCCAGACATGGGACAACGGATACTCACGCAAACCTCAGGTCCGGTATGACATCACACTGATGTTGGACAACAGGATGTCTTCATCCGACATACAGGACTTCACGCTGGAGTTCACAGCCAGCGAACGCAAGCAAGCAAGCAAGCAAAAGCCCAGTACAGTCTAATGAGAGCCGCGGTAGCGTGGTGGATCGTCGCCCGGCTGCTGGTTCGGTGATCATGGGTTCCAATCTGCATGGAGGCCGATGATGAACACTGCCCTGGGTTTCCCAGATCGACACAGCCTACAACGGATCCAGGGAAATGTCGTAGGCAGTAGAGACGGCCGCCGTGGTACCGTCCATATCTTCATGCCAGTACCAATCAGTCTACACGCATCTGGACCTAGCACTACATGCACGAGCGGGCGCGTCGGTGTAACGGTTAGGAAGTTAAGCTGAAAATGACATGCGTGCAGTGGGACCCGGGTTGAAGCCTGTACGAGAGGCCAGCATGGCCGAACGGATAAGAACGCGTGTTCTTACACATCCGGTATGCTGATGCCGAGGTAAGCGGTTCAACTCCTACATCAGACAGTTGGACTAAAATGTTGACTTCTCGTTCTTGACTTGGGGACGTAAATTACAAGTACCTCTGAAGTCGGAGTGGGTTCGCCTGAAGGTGAGAGACACTGTTAATAGGGAAAGATAATCCAAACGCAAAATTCAGTCTGTCACTACTAGAAGTAGTGCGTATGGACTACGCTTGAGTAATAGTAGTAGTAGTAGTAGTAGTAGTAGTAGTAGTAGTAGTAGTAGTAGTAGTAGTAGTAGTAGTAGTAGTAGTAGTAGTAGTAGTAGTTTAATAATCATTCTAGAGCAGACTACGCTGGAGGTCAAAAGAAGAGCACAAACAAATCACACACATCAGAGAGAGGCAGCCATCGTTTGTGTTAAACTACATTATGTGAGTACATGAGCTGGTAGTTTGTTTGAAACCACATTATGAGAGGACATGAGCTGGTCGTTTGTTTTAAACCACATTATGAGAGGACATGAGCTGATCAGGTGGGAAACGAGCAGGCGGACAGATTGACTGGGTCCGCACCGCTCTGTGGGGGATTGGTGCGTGATAAGGCAGACTTGGTCGGAATAGAATATCCATTGGGGAAAGTGTGTATAGTACGGAAGAACAGACAGATCACCCAGGCCTGGAAGGAATGGTGCTGCAGGGAGTGGCTAGAGGATCTGGCCAATATCCAGTATTCCGACGAACGGCCAGGTGGACACATAATCAGACTGCTACTGGGACCATTAGTATTGGGACTCTTTGCTGGGTGTTGAAGATGAGGACGGAGCACGTATGGGAATGTCCCGTGTGCTGTGATGTTGGTTCTGTACTCAGCTCATTATGATTGGACAAAAACTGGAACATGTGACCGCTGGAAAGATTTGTTGAATGACAGAAAGAGGACGATAACGAGAGACAATTGTGGACAGTCATGGCACGGAAGTGTGTCAGCGCGCGAATTGATCCATGCCGGAGATGTTCACAAGATGTGGAGAGGCATGAAGTCGGCAAGGAGATGTTCACAAGATGTAGAGAGGCATGAAGTCGGCAAGGAGATGTTCACAAGATGTGGAGAGGCATGAAGTCGGCAAGGAGATGTTCACAAGATGTGGAGAGGCATGAAGTCGGCAAGGCTCTTGATGATGACCACTGCGTCGATTCTTCATAATCGTCATCATCATGTGCCATGCCGATAAGGGTAGGTGGTCATGCTTCGCAATCTCACGCGATCACCAGAGTCGTGAATCAGCTCTGTATTTTTGTCTCGATTATATTATGTTGCCAGGCCATCAGGACATTTATCTCTCTGCGTTCCCCTTGCCCCCCCCATCCCCCCCCCCCCCCACCTCCTTCAGTCTTGCCAATTGTCACCAAGTTCTCTAGCTTATTTCTTCTTAAAATGTTTCCAAACAATTGTGACTGTCTACATCTAATTTCTCTAATAAGTTTACGGTTTTCATTTGCTTCTTGTAGGATTTGCTCTTTGCTCCTTCTGTCTGTCTATGGTATTCTTTGCATTTCCCTCAGAAACCACATTTCTACAGCCTTCAGATATTTTTTTCAGGTTGTCTGCTCATTGTCCACGTTTCATATTCATTCAAAAGTCAGGCATTAGATGACAGATGGGGCTGGTTATCAACCAAGATAAGACAGAATATATGGTAATTTCAAGAGACGGAATGGCTAAAAACTCTGGCCACTTACAACTAGATAATATGACCATTAAAAGAACGGAAACATACAAATACCTGGGTACAATCTTCAACTGCTGCAACATCATAAGGGAAGGATTACAAACTAGAATCAACTCTGGAAATAAGATATACTATGCACTACAACATCTACTAAAATCAAAGGCGCTATCTCGTAACACCAAAATTACAATATACAAAACACTGATCAGACAAGTCGTGCTGTATGGCTCTGAAACCTGGAGTACAACGAAAGGAGACGAAGACTTGTTACAAACCTTTGAAAACAATATTTTAAGACGCATCTTTGGACCCATTAGGGATACACAAAGTGGAGAGTGGAAAAGAAGAAGTAACAAAGATATTTATGATCTGTTTAAGTCCCCGCTAATCACTGGTATCATGAAGGCTAATCGACTACAATGGCTGGGGCATATAGAAAGAATGGAAGATAATAGGGAAACAAAACTCGCTTACACTCAGGAAATAAATGACCGTAGACCCCGAGGTAGACCAAGAAGACGGTGGAGAGATAATACATGTACAGACCTACAAGCACTTGGAATCAACGACTGGCAAGAGAAGGTCCACCAGAGAGACGAATGGAGACGGATTGTATTTGCAGCAAAGAACCTCAATGGCTTTGAAAGCTGAAGAAGAAGAAGAATGTATAATAAAGACGTGGCCGAAAGATAATCTGTTGTTGTTGTTATTATTGTTGATTTTGTTGTTCTATGTATAATAAACACGTGGTCGAAAGATAATCTGATGTTGTTGTTGTTGGTGTTTTTGTTGCTCTATGTATAATAAGGACGTGGCCGAAAGATAAGTTGATGTTCTATGTATAACAAAGACGTGGCAGAAAGATAAGTTGTTGTTCTATGTACAACAAAGATATTGCAGAAAGATAAGTTGTTGTTCTATGTATAATAAAGACGTGACAGAAAGATAAGGTGTTGTGCTATTTATAATAAAGACGTGGCCTAAAGATAAGTTGTTGTTCTATGTTTAATAAAGACATGGCAGAAGGATAAGTTGTTGTTCTATATATAATAAAGACTTGGATAAAAAGATAAGTTGTTATTCTATGTATAATAAAGACGTGGCCAACAGATAAGTAGTTGTTCTATATACAATAAAGACGTGGTCAAACAGATAAGTTGTTGTTCTGTGTATAATAAAGACGTGGCCGAAAGATTTGTTGTTGTTGTTGTTGTTGTTGTTGTTGTAGTATTTATAATAGAAACGTGGCGAAAGATAAGTTGTTGTTCTTTATGTAATAAAACGTGGTCAAAAAGATAAGTTTTTGTTCTATGTATAACAAAGACGTCGCCAAAAGATAAGTTGTTGTTCTATGTATAGTAAAGACATGGCTGAAAGATAAGTTATTGCTGTTGTTGTTGTTGTTGTTGCTGCTGCTGCTGCTGCTGCTGCTGATGCTGCTGCTGTTGTTGTATTATAAAGACGTGGCCGAAGGATACGTTGTTATTCTATATAACAAAGACATGGACTAAAAGATAAGTTATTGTTCTATTTATAATAAAGACGTGGTCAAAAAGATAAGTTGTTGTTCTATGTATAATAAAGACGCGGCTGAAAGATAAGTTGTTGTTCTATGTATAATAAAGACGTGGCAGAAAGATCATCTGTTGTTATATGTATAATAAAGAAGTGGCAGAAAGATAAGTTTTTGTTCTACTTATAATAAAGACACGGCATCAAGGATAAGAGCGCTGGCTCTTAAACTTCAGGTTTGCTGATGTCGGGGAAGGGGTGATGGGTGGGTGCGTGTGGGGGGGGGGGGGGGGGAGGGGGGGGGAGGTGGGGGGGGGGGGGGAGCCTTCAATCACCACACCAGCGTTAAATCGGACTTAAAATTTGACTTCTAGTTCAGAAAGCAATGGCAAACTACTAAACGTAAAATTACCTAGACAAATACTCTGGGTTTGATCACAACGTCCTGCGAAGGGCACGCAACATGTGCAGAATCTGTCCGAGTGGCTAGAACGTAGGGCTTACACTAGGGAGTCCCGGGTTCGAATCGTCGGTAAGGTTACGTACGAACTTTTTTTTTCTGTCAAAACCCTAACCCGCGTTGTTCGAAGCGACTGCACTAGCCAGGCGGCGATAATTCCTCGAGCTCAAAAGCCTGTCCTACACCGCCAGGTACAATAGGCTGTAATAACGGTACACGTAATTAGAGAGAGAGAGAGAGAGAGAGAGAGAGAGAGAGAGAGAGAGAGAGAGAGAGAGAGAGAGAGAGAGAGAGAGAGAGAGAGAGAGAGAGAGAGAGAGAGAGCTGGTTAGACGGAGGCCAAAGGAGACGATCAAGGACACTTTGACACAATGGCATGGAGGGACATCAGTGTCAGAAATGACTGGCAGCAAACGAGGCAGAAATCTGTGGCACGTGTATACAAACTTGAAGATTGGTGAATCAGTCATGTGCACATGTGGGTCAGCACTGCAGACCGGAAGACCACATACCCCAAGACTGCTCACAGTATGACATATCAAGGAATAGAAACACAACAGTGGGAGATATACTCTATGGACCACTGGTTGAGAAAGAAAAAAAAACAGCTAAATTTATACAAAAGACGACATTGCAGATTTATACAATAAATTTCGAGCGAACGTAAGAAGAAGATATGTATTATGGACCACTGAGAATTAAACTAGACAGTAAAATATAGATAAGAGACACCATTGCAGATGTAGACAATAAATTTCAAGCAAACGACAGAAGAAGAAGAAGAAGAAGAAGAAGAAGAAGAAGAAGAAGAAGAAGAAGAAGAAGAAGAAGAAGAAGAAGAAGAAGAAGAGGAAGAAGAAGATGAGGGCTTTCGAAACGCAGCTGCAGACGATTTGGCATCAAACCGTCTTGCGTTGGTTTTTTTACGAAATGGTATGGATGCCGGTAGTTCAGAAAGCAATGGAAACTCCTGAACGTAAACTTGCCAAGAGATTACAACAGCAAAAAGTGGTGTTGATGCGACGCCCCATAAAGAATATGAAAATATGTTTTTAATTCTTTTATTACAGGGGAAATAATTTCATCTGGTGAAGTCATATTTCGCTTTAGGAATCAAGGGGAATATAATCAGATTGCTACTGGAACTATTAGTGTTGGAACTCTTCGCTGGCTGCTGAGGATGGAGACGGAGCGCTTATGGGAATGTCCCGAATGCTGTGATGTCGGTTCCTAGATCAATCAATCAATCAATCAATCAATCAAGGGGAACAATTATAGATTTGACTATAGTTGTACTGATAGCTATTTTGCAAGAGAAGTATATGTTTATTCCTGTAAGTATTTTATTCATACTTTGGATGGTATAAATTGAATGTTACCATTATAAAAGCTTTACACATTTTTGATTATTATTTGAAATTTCAGACACAAAATTGTTGTGTAATAAATATTGTTTAGTACATTATTTCTTTCTTTATCTGCTAGGCCTCGTCTGTCCAAACAGACGTTAGGTTTACTCTGGTTTCTCTTCACAACGTATTTCGGCTACTTTACTTGGTTTTGGATTTCACAAATTTCCTAGTGCAATAAAAACTGTTGCCTGTTGTAAACAAGAAAACAAATTTGGTCGTATCTGGGTCAGTGAGAAAGGGATGTCCCTTGGCCCGCCATTACTGTACGTTGTCGCTCTAGAGCCACTTCTAGAAAAGATACGACAGGACGACAATGTCAGGGGTACGTTTATACCAGGGAAGGGTGAACAAAAGCTGCGTGCTTATGCGGACGATACCCTGTACTTTCCGACAACTGAAAAATCTGTACGGATCATTTTGGAGACGTTCTCGTTTATCGGCAAAGGGAGTGGGGCAAGATTAAACGACCAAACATCTACTGTAATGGGCTTAGGCAAATGGAAAAATAAGGCGGATTTTCCATTTGACTTAACATCAAACAATCTTGTAAAAGTGTACGGAATAGTCTTCCCATGTCAACCAAATCAGACACACAAAGACACTTGGCAAAATCTAGAGAAGAAAATAACAGATATGTTACAGAGGTACAAATACAAAACAACTACCATATTTGGTAGAAGTACCATTGTTAATACATATATAATTCCAAAAATACTATATCTGTGCGCAGTCCTAGATCCTCCACGTCAGACTGTCACAAACATAAACAAAGAGATTAGACGCTTTGTGTTTGGCAGCACCATCTACAGTGTCAAACATACTACACTCATGCAAGACAAAAGAGATGGAGGAATCGCCCTCCAAGACATAACAACCAAAATACAAGCACTTGGGATCAAACACGTAGGTGAAATCCTACAACATCCAGAAAAACACCCTTTAGCACACTATTACATTGGAATTAGGCTATCTTATTTAAAACCTATTAGGAATACATCCTCACATTACTTTGGCACTCTCCAAATGTTCTACAAAACATGTATTTCAGCCATTAAAGGACACGAAAAATTACTACACAAGAAAACACATACAATCTACAGGCATTTAGTTAAATTACAAGCAACTCCGGTACATCTCAGAATTAAAAGAGGGTATAGATATTTCATACAAGATTATACCGAAATTTTCTCTAATATTCACAACAAGCAGATTACTCCAAAAGCAAAGGAAATTACATATAGGCTTGTTTACAGCATGACCCCAACAACAGAGAGAACAGCAAAAATAACTAAACAAATACTACAGTGTCAGTTTGTAGACGGAACGTCCAAGAATCAGAAGAGCACATCTATTACGAATGCAACACAATCATGCCAACAAGAAATCTCCTACAAAACATCCTAAACACTCATACCAAACAAAGAACAGATGTTTACAAAGCAATCATGATAAATTCCATTCCTTACTCCACAAAAGACATCAACACAAACTACTTGTTCTATTGGCAGAGTACAGAAATCTTATATGGGCATTAAGAAACAAAGCATATATACAATTACAGAACAATCAACAAAGAAATTGTCCAACAACTTTATCAACAGAAAGTCGCAAACATTCTAATCTTAGCCCCACAAGCGCAAATCTCATAAAAGATTTGGCTGAAGATAGCACATATTACAGAAGAAGCAAATAACTTGTTTTAAACAAAGCATACTACAACTGTAAATGTGTTTATTGATGGTATTAATAATCTTACAATTATATTATTATTATTATTATTATTATTATTATTATTATTATTATTAATAATACTATTATTATTACTGCTACTATTATTATTAATTTTCCCATTATTATATTTGAATGAGCAACATGAAATATATTGTGGATGGGTGTCTGTGCCGTTGGCAATAACATATGTATGCGTCTGTGTGTGGATGCAGGTGTGTGTGTGTGTGTGTGTGGTGCATGAATTTGCACGCGTATGTGTATGAGTGTGTGTGTGTGTGTGTGTGTGTGCGCGTGCGCGTGTGCGTGCGTGTAGCAGCCTTTAAACCAAATCGGTATCTCATGTTTTAACACATGGACACTAAAATGTGCATGCTCTCATATAATAATTGCCCCAACTCGTATGCGTGTCCTTTGTGCCAATCTTCACCTTTTAGCTTCCGCTTGTGAAAGAATATTTAAGTGTTACATGAAGGTATTTTTAGAGATATTATTGTTTCCCTGGTGAAATAGTTATGGTTCTTTGAAAATAATGGTGTATGCAAGATTATATGTTTGTTTTTCTGGTTGGTTGTGTGTTTTCTAATATACTACAATGTACTTAACTTACTAACCTGTGTATGCGTTTCTACTTTACGTGTGTGTATTATTTCGAGCGCCGTAAAGCAGTTTACTGCAGCCACAACTGAGTGTGTTATGCTAATTTATGTCTACAGTGCCGTTTTAAGATGCTCAAAATATGTTCCCTATGTTTCTTACTAAAGTTTGGCAGCTACACACTTATAAAAAATGACAACACATTGGTTATACAGATTGACACAGACAAGTCAAAATAAGTCGGTTTGAGCGGTGAAAAAATTACCGCTACATCTCTCTCACTCTCCTAATTTAATTTATTCTTTCTCTATCATTCACGCATCTTTCATTCTCCTTTCTCATCATTCACACATATCTCGGTCACCTTTCATTTAAAACTTGTTTTAAAATATTGGGTCGTCATTACAATCTGGTTCAGAATAACACATGGATGAACTAAAATTATATACATTAAATGTTCTGGCTGAATTTACATGCGTATTCAAGCCACATGACTGTGCCGTCTTTATGCACTCGTCAATTATATACACAAATATACATGATTGAAACGGATTGTTCGCTACCAATCCTATTGTAAAGACTGCTCTCACTAAACTATTATGAGTTAGTGCACTGTTCTAATATTATCTAAGGGAAATAATCTAACTAATTAATTTCATTTAAGAAAAATGGGTTATTTACCTTACAGTGTTTTAATGACAAAAATGATCTAAATTATTAAATGATGGTGTTAATTTGTAAGTGATGTTTTAATTAACTTATCTAACTAAATAAGTTTAAATGGTGATAAATTAAAGTAATATGATGTCGATGTTAACTTAACTACGTTCTTAACTAACTATAGGTAAATTATAACTATGAAATGTCCTAAATAAAGTTATATGGTAAATCTAGATAAATATTTCTAATATTGACACAAAATGTGAAGTTACATGCGACTGTTTATAAAAACATATCACAAATCAATTTTAATTAACTACACTAACTAACTACATCCAGGTGTGATGTTCGAGCCGTGTCCTCTGTAGAGTGTCCTCGAAAACAACGTTCAGGTAGACAAAGTCTGATTTATGCTCATGTCCTGGTTAATGTTCATACTAAAGGTATGTTACTGGTTGGTGTAGGTTCAAGTCTTAAATTCTGATCCACTCGAGTGTTATATACGTGGTAGTGGTGTAGACAATTCACAAATGCGTCTGTTCATTCCACTAATGCTGATAAAGTTTATATTACATAAATGTAAGCGACTGGCGATGGTAACGCACTTTAGTGTTCACAATCACCACATAGGGCACTAAGTAATTACAGTGTCAATGTTTCTGGTGATGTGCGGTCGCTCTCTCCTCCTATTTCAGGTATTTCAATACAGGAAGGTCTACTCAATGTGTCAGCTAGAGAGTTTAAACTGCCCTACAAATATTTAATAGTGAAGGCATATTTCTGCAAAATTAAGGACCATCTGTAAATTCTATTGTTGCGATGAATCCCTGTTTGCATTACCGTAAGAGGCGAATTATCGGTTTCGATAACAAACTCTGTACCCGCCAGGAATCGATGAAGTTTCCTGATACAATAAATTACGCTTAACGCTTCCAATTCAGATGCTGAGTATCTTCCCTCAGCTGGGCTGATCTTACGACTCACGTAGATTATTGGGTGAAACTTGCCTTCATAAAATTGGCCTAGGACTCCAGAAATGGAAATGGAACTTGCATATGTACGGAGGAAATACGAAAGATTGACGTTAGGCAAATGCAAGATAGGCGGAACGGTAAATAAATGTTTCAATTTTGATAACGCACCAATTAACTTTGCATCCATCAAATCAAGTTTTACAGATGCTTTTAATACATTGGAAAAAACACTGGTGATTTCAGCCAAATTGGGTATAAATTTGCTGTAATAATTGACCAGACCAAGTAAGCTACGGACCTGTTTCTTGGTCGTAGGCATAATTAGATTGAGAATCTTGGTCACTATTTTATCATCAGTTCTTAGTTGGCCTCTGGTGATTGTATGGCCTAAAAAATCAATTTCTTCCATTCCCAACTCCACTTTGGTGGGTTTCACTGTAAGACCAAATAATCGCAATCTGTCGAAGACATGTCGCAGTTTCAGTAGGTGTGTCGTCCAGTCTACTGTATGGATGCAAATGTCATAAATATAGGTAGAAATATTGGTCACTCCGTGAAGAAGATCCCTAGTTAGTCGGACAAAAGTGGCTGGTGCATTACGAAGACCGAAAGGAAGAAAGCACCACTCATACAGGCCTAAAGGTGTAGAGAATGCTGTTAAAGGAATAGAGTCTGATTTCATCGGGACCTGCCAGTAACCTTTCGTGAGATCTAGTTTCGAAAAAATATGAGATATTGACATGTCAAGGATTAGGTCGTCACACGATGGAATAGGCTCAGCGTCGACCTTGGTCACTTGTTGAAGCGCCTATAATCGACGCAGAGGCGGATGGTCGAGTCCTTTTTCCTGACCAGGACTATTGGAAAAGAATACTCTGACTGAGATTTCTGAATTATTCCACTCGAATCTAGATTTAACAATTCCTTATCGAGATTTTCCCTGTAACTCAATGGGATGGAATAAGGTCTACATTTGATAGGTGTGCTATCAGTCAGAATTATAGAGTGTTCTATTCTGTCTGTCTTACCTGAGATATCAGAGAAAATGTCCTTGTACTCAGTTACTAGTTCTATCAGTTGTTGTCGTTGCTCGTCTGTCAGTTTCGGTTCTATACGTATGCTATCGATTGTCCCTGTCGTGTCGACTGTCGGGACTGGTAGTTCTATTCCGTCGTCATCCGTCTGATTAAGCACTGTTGTTGTACTAGCTGTGTGTAATGTTTCCTGGCTAGGTGTGTTTGCGATGTCGTCATGATCTGTCGCCTTACCTAGTGTAGTTGTGTTGTGTATGTCTGTCGTCCGGTTAACTGGTGTAGATGCACTCTGTTCGTCTGTCCTTAGTTCGTGTCGTGAGAAATAAGGCTTCAGCATGTTGATATGAAATATCTTTAATTTCCCCTTTATCGATATTTCATAGTCGACATCTGATATTTTCCGTTCGACGTTGAATGGCCCTTGCCGTGATGTTAGTAACAAATTACGCTTATCTGGTAGCAAAAGCAGTACTTTTTGATTGGGTTCAAGGTGGAGGGTTTTGGCACCCTTGTTTGCATAATCGCGGTACATTTGACCTTTACTCTCCAAAGATGATTTTGCTATTAGACACGCTTTCATGATTTTATCGCGTGTCTCTGTTACCATCTCATATGGTGTTACTGATGTTGGATTCTCTACTGAGCCATTGATTAGCTGATGGTATACTGTTAGGGGTCCACGAGGGTTCGCCCCATAAACTAGCTCGAAAGGTGAGAAACCCGTACTCGAGTGCGGAATTTCTCGATGGGCAAATAGCACTGCTGGTAGTAGAGTGTCCCAATCAGAGGGTTCTCTGCTGTTACTTTAGCTAGCATGTGTTTTAGATCCCCGTTAATTTTTTTCTATGATCCCGTTACTCGCAGGGTGATACGGGGTACAGAAGTGCTGCTCTATTCCTAGCAATTTTGTTAGGGCTTGCATAGCAGCCGAAATAAATTGGGTTCCTCGGTCGCTCAAAATGGTTCGAGGAAAACCAAATCGACAAAATAGATGTAGAAACACAGTTGCCACATCTTTGGAGGTAATGTATTTTAGTGGTACTGCTTCGATCCACCTTGTACAGAGATCCACGAGTGGTAGTATAAAACGGTTTCCTTTGTTCGACGCCTGATTCAGGGGTCCAACAATATCTACAGCTACACTTTCGATGGTCTAGAAGCCAAAATAGAACGCCGAACCTCGGCTGTCGCATGCTTTCCCTTTCTTACTAAATGTTGACATATAGTACATGATCTACAGAACATTTTAATGTCGTTACAAAATTTAGGCAAGTAAAAGTGTCCCAAAATTCTGGCTCTCGTTTTGTCGTAGACTAAATGTCCATCAAACGGTGACTCATGTGCAATGTTTAGCACAGTTTGTCGGTGTTTTACAGGTAACACCGTTTGCTGAATTTCATGGTTATTTGTTGTTTAATAACGCATGAGAATTCCGTTATGTACTTTAAAATACCAAGATGTATTCTTAGTAACTTTCGCTCTCTCGCCTAACAGTTTAAAATAAGGTGTGATAGTTTGATCGTTGCGTTGTGCTTAGATGAATTCTTGTCGAGTAGCACTGTTTCTTGCACCGGTGGGTGTTAACAACTGTAACATTTCGTTTTGTAGGTCAGTGTAATGTGTTTCAGTATCTGACCGCGTTACAGCATTAGCCGTGTTTGTTTGTTTCCAGGCTAATATTTCTTCATAAGTACACTGTTTTAATGATGGTAAACATCCCAAAATCAACCCAGTACAGGGATTTTTCAGGATTGCGCATTTAAATGTGCCTGAAAGGAACGGGGTGTTTATGCGTACTTTAGCCAGCGGGTATTTCTCTATGTTTCCAGAGAAAGTGCGGCATTTGACAAACTCACCCGTATAATCTTCTGGCTTTACTAGGTCTCCTTTGACCCCAAGTAGCGTGCTTCCGCTATCAAGTAGACATTGTCATGGTTGTTCATTGACCAGTGCATCGTAGAACTTTAACTTTCCTCTGCAGGCTAACACTGCATTGGCATCTTCGTTGGAACATGGTACAAAGTGCCCACATTTCAGTTTGCCATCTGTATGAAACTTGTGACATGTGTCACACTTATTAAAGTCTAATACATCAGTAGCTGCACTCACACTCTCACACTCTCACACTCACTAGTTGGTAATACATTTTCAAGTTCAGAGTCATTAACACTATCATCGTCAGATGACGTATCGATGAGCAAGGCATTGTTTGCCTTCATTCGTTGCCTGCCCAAACACTTGGAACTATAATGGCCATAATTTGAACAAAAGAAGCATTTAACAGCACGTTTATAAGAGTTTCGCTTGTCTTGCTGCTTTTTTATCATCATTTCTAGATGAGCAGGATAAGAGGGGCTCTTATCACAAATGGAGTACTGCGGATGGAACAATTTGCAGTATCCACACTGTGGTGGCTTCTGATATGGTTTATTTTTATTTTGATAGTCTTTTTGCTTGTAAGACCTGCTTGGTATGTTTTTGACAAAAGCAGTAATCTCAGTATCATGTACTGATGTTTTAAATACGTCCCTGTTGGAAGAAAAATAAGCAGAACCTCGTTTTTCGAGCTGTTCGATAGATTAAATGTCTGCTTGTTGCAGGAACTTGGCAAAGGAAGTAGGAACGGTGGATATGACTTTATCCATCACCATAAAGTCCTGTAATTTATCAAAGTTCTTACCAACTTGTGCTGCCTTCAGCCATTTATTGAATATACTCTGAACGTTTGAAACATAATCTAAGAACGTTTTTGTTGGCTTCGGCTTTATCTGTGAATACTGGATCCGATATCCAGGAGCATCGAGTAAAAATGCTGCATAATTCTATCATGAATGTACTGATAGTTACCTCTTAGTTCTGATGGTATTGATTCTATTACCTTTAATGGCTCCCCACTGAGGTTTCTCATGTAGATCATTGCCCAATCATCTAATGGTATTTTCTGAGTTCTCAGTTGAAATTCTACATTCTCCGTCCATGCTGATATTGAATCGCCTTGACTATAGGGCTTGATCAACCCTTTATATTTGGAGAATTTATTTTGTTCTTCTTGGCTTTTCAACTTCGTAGAGGCTATCTGGGTGTTAGAGTCAATCTCCATTTCTTTCATCTTTAACTTTGTTTGTGACTCTACCTCTATCTGTTTCTGCCTTATTTCCAATTCCTTCTGTTTTATTTTCCAATTCCTTCTGTTTAGTGGAGTTCTCCATCTCTATCTGTTTCTGCTTTGTGGCATTGTCCATGTTTATCTGTTTCTGCTTGGTGGCTTCTTCCAATTCCTTCATTTCTTTTAGATATTGCCTTTCCCTTGCTCTTTCATCTCTCTCTAGAACAGCTTTTCTCTCTGTCTCTTCTCTGTATCTTTCGTTTGCCCACTTCTCTAGTTTTTCTCCAGTATATTCTAGTACTTTACCAGCCTGGATGAAGTCATTTAATGATGACATTCTGAAGCTTTATGTTATCAGGCAATTGATAGCAAAATATTTTCCCAATACAATTTCACAATTCTCGTATGTTAAATATTTACAAGATTTTCTGAAAAAAAGAGTGCGAAGTTAAGGGTGCATATCAAAATTAGAGAAAAATATACTCATCTAATCTTGTAGCAAAATATGGCCCTTGGGATGTTTCGCCGTTGTCTTCCGTACAAACGACTGACCGCCTCGCTTTTATACTGATGTTTCTGTTTATTAGAACATCAAAATTTTAGCAACATGCATGTAATGTGTCATACATGTGGTTAATTGAGATATCAACGTTTCAACGAATGGCAAAGTTCAAATATGGCATAAATGATAATGATTAATGTAGATGATATGATTGTATGATAGTCTGAATGAACGTCAATGAATGTCAATGTCGTCTTGTCTTCCCTTTTTTCTTGTTTCTGACTGGACTGCGCTCTACGATTCTAGCTTAACCTATAATCTCCTATTGTTGTGCGAAAAAAAAAAATTGTTTTTGCACAAATACTAATGTGATTGTGATAGATGTTGACATTCTGATAGTATCGAGCACATGATGATCAACCTTTCAATTTGTACACAATCAGTTTATGTTTCACACATTTTCATTTACATAATTTACATAAATAATCTATCACTGATATTTAGTAGAATTTCAGAAAATGGTAAATTATATCGTACTTTTCACAATCGTATGCTAATGATACCTTTCATCACATACAACTTAGCTATTTTTATCACTGCTAAGTTCAATTAAATAGCACAACTTTAGCCGTGGTTCAAGCCCCACGAGAAATGATAACGTTGTATCTTGGCTAAAGGTAATGAGCGATGGTTCAAAAATAGCAATGGTATTCTAACACATGGTATCTTATTGCTAAATGGTCGTTAGCGGTAGTTCACAAAGTTTCTGCTACCAAACGGTATCCTACCTCCTAGTAGTGAGCCAAAATGGTGCCTAATGGTAGTGAGCGTTACTTCAGGGGCTTATTACACCAAATGGTATCTTACTGGTAGTGAGCGGTTGTTCAGGTACTTCTGACACCAAATAGTATGGTATCTTGGTGTCAGATCGTGTCCTGGTGTCAGATGGTGTCTAGCTGTTAATGAGCGGTGATTCAAGCACTTCTGACACCAAATAGTATCCTGCCTGTCAGCAACCCACTTGCGACAGGCATAAAAGGATTCCCTTCTTTTGCACTAAACGAAAGTGACAACTCGTCTCGGTTGCAAAAGGATACATGTTTATTCGGAGCAGATCATACAATAGCTCAACGAGCGGAATACCACAACGGTATTAAACATCTTAGAATGTGATGATGATAAGATGAAATGAGAGGATGATATAAATATTATAACCACTGAAGCTAAGCTAGACTATTATAATTATTGTACTGTCATTCACAACTACAAAGTCTTCCTAGCGGAATACACGTCTGATTCCTACGCCGTCCCGGTCCTGTCTGAGCTCGCTGAGCGTGGCGTGTTCAGCCACTAGCAATTCAGCTCAGCGTGCGATGGTTGGTTTACGTGCTGGGCACTGAGCTGTGTTGACCACAGTTACTTGGTCCTAACCTCGTGAACTGGATTTCCCCGGTTCTTGGGTAACACCAGCTCAGCTGCACTGGTTGCCGTCCTTGTTGACACAAGTGTGTCCCGTTATCGCTATTTATAGCGTTGGTGTCTCTCCTGTCTGGTCTCCTGTCCTATTATGTCACCTGTCCCCTACTAAGCTCTATTTTAGCTCTCTCAGAGCTTAGAGCTTCCTCTCAAGTCTTTGACAATCATCACATACACACAGGAGAAAGACTGTCAGGCCTCTCTTTTATCCCTAGACCAGGAGAAAGCCTTTGACAGAATTTCCCACTCCTATCTACACAAGACATTAACACAATGCAATTTAGGCCAGTACTGTGGGAGGTGGATAGCGATCTTGTACCGGAATCCTGAGAGTAAGCTGCTGGTTAACCACACACTCACTGCGGGCTTCCGGCTCACAAGGTCGGTGAGACAAGGATGTCCTTTGTCGCCGCTCCTATATGTACTGGTTTTAGAACCACTACTAGAAGCAATCAGACAAGACACCAACATCACAGGCACATTCATACCAGGCGGAGGACAGCGGAAGTTGCTTGCATACGAAGACGACACCGCTTTCTTCCCCACCAACAACACATCCGTTACAAATATACTTCACACCTTTACACAGTTTGGAAAGGGAAGTGGGGCAACATTAAAAATACAAAAATCACATATAATGGGTCTCGGTTAGTGGCGAAACAAAACAGATTTTCCTCCCGACTTAACAGCCACAGACAACATCAAACTATATGGGATAACATTTTCTAACAACTCCCGACAGATGCACGCACAGACATGGCAAAACCTCACACAAAAAATTATAGACATGCTACACAGATACAGGTATAAGACATCCACAATATTTGGTAGGAGCATCATAGTAAACACATTCATCATTCCCAAAATAATATATTTAGTCACAGTGCTAGACCCTCCTAAACAGACAGTCACAGACATCAACAAACATATCAGACGTTTCATCTTTGGTAGCACAATCTATTCCATCAAACATAAGACACTCATACAGGACAAAAGACACGGGGGAATAGCACTACAAGACATAGATACAAAAATACAAGCGCTTAGAATCCAACACATAGGACATATCCTCAATCAACCTGAAAAGCACCAACTAGCACTCTATTACATAGAACTCAGACTGCAACACCTTAGAAGAATACAACTTAATTCACCACACCATTTTGGAACACTATCCGCTTTCTACAACACATGCATACACGCACTTCAAGGACGCGAGCATTTACTACACCAGACAACAAACCAGATTTACAAATATCTAGTCAATCAACAAGCACCCCCACTACGACTCAGAATAAAAAGGGGACATAAATACTACATACAAGACTACACATGTACATTCACTAATCTCCACAATCCACACATCAAACCCAAAGCCAGAGAAATTACGTACCATTTAATCTTAAACATGTCACCTACTACAGAAACACACGCACGCAGTTCAAAACAAATAACACAATGTCAACTCTGCAGACGGAACATACAGGAAACCGAAGATCACATTTATTACACTTGTCCAACAGTCCAAACCGCACAAGACACACTAAGACAACTCATTGAAACATTTACTAAAAAGAAAACAGATATGTACAAAGCAAATTTTTTAAACACTTTACCCAAATCTACCAAAGACAACCACACGAAATTGCTGATTTCTCTAGCAGAATACAGGTACCTAGTATGGTCCTGTAGAAATGCCGCATTGTACAAATACAAAACGTACAATTCACGTTTAATACTGCATATGTTCCAAAACAAAATAACATAAATATTCACAAACACACAGACATAACGAAATAAAACCAGTTTATTTGTTTACTCAATTGAATACCCATAACATGTATGAATGTGGACATGCACGTATATATGTGTACATGCACACATATAGGTGCATGCTTGTATGGTAGAATGTTGAATATAAAATATGAATATACATGTTTATCTCAGAGGGCTATCATATAATACCGACACCCGGTCGTTTTGACTAATAACAGTACAGTTTGAACGGGAGCGTTCCAGACCAGTCACTGTTGTGAAAATTTTAGAACGTGTGTGCGCCTCGCGACGCGAGCCCTGTGTGTGGCTTATTTTGTAAATACTTTGGAACACTTCTCACTAGGTGGAAACAAGCACCGGAGAGCACAGATAGTACACTCCGCAGATCCTCTGGCCTAGGGAAACAAAGGCTTTGTAGAAAACTGGCTGCGTGTCCTTTGTAAGACCCGGCCACTGGCCTTGTGTGTCTAGTGGCTGCTGGCCACTAGGCATCTTTGCGTTCAGCGGATTGCCCTTTGCCTAATTTAAACACGATTTCCCAGCACGAATACATAGTTGTAGAATACCAAAGGCCAACATGTATCGTATTTGTATATGGGTAGCCAAGTATGGGTAATTCGTGTAGGTATCTATGTAAATATAATTATTGCTTTGTTTGATATACAGGTAATTATATTAATATATGCACATGGAACCCCCCCCCCCCCCCCCCTTTTTCACACACACAATTTAAATAGAATGAGAATGTAAAGTTTATTGCCTTAGATCACGGAAATCCATGCACTATCATCTACAGAAAGCAAGAGATAGATCAAGACAGAATGTGTGTGTGTGTGTGTGTGTGTCTGTGTGTGTGTGTGTGTGTGTGTGAGAGAGAGAGAGAGAGAGAGAGAGAGAGAGAGAGAGAGAGAGAGAGAGAGAGATGGACACTTGTAACATGCATTCCACTTGTGGAGATGGAAATGAAACGAGGAATGTGTGTTTACATGCACTATGCCATAAATGTCATATTATCATAACTGTATATGCATGTATTTATTTTGATTAACACATGTGACACATAACACTAACAAACGGCAACGCTCTGTAATATACACAAACAAAGAAACACACATTACACCTTGTACATTGCTGAAATAAACGTTGGAAAAAAATTAGTCCACACAAAAAAAAAACTTGGTCACGTTACTAGATGACGTATTTCTCACGTCCAAACCCCCTATATGAGGGGGAAATATTTTTTTACTGGCCTCCTAGGGCCACAATATTTTTAAAAGAAGAAAAAAAACTGTACTTGGTCAGATCGGTTAGAGTTAGAGTTGCTGCTACCCCAACTGGTTGGTTCAAACATTTGTCATGCCTGTATCATCATTAAGAGTGGTCATGAGGGCTTTGGTGGAGTGGAACCAATTGGGGAGAGGGTAGCTTGGGAGACAAAAATGTAAAGTTTTCCCCTTTTCTTTGTATTCAGTATTTAACTTATTACCCTTAGTATCATTAATGTTATAAGTATTAGTGATATCATCATTATTATTTTACAACTTCATCTTCCCTGGTGCCCTCTTTTGCTTATGGTTTGTTGCCTTTGCTACCACCCCTACTGGTCGGTTCAAACATTTGTCCTGCCTGTACCATCATTAAGCGTGGTAATAAGGGCATTGGTGGAGTGGAGCCGATTGGTGGGAGTGTGGCAAAGTAAACAAAAATGTAAAGATTTCCCTTTCTCTTTGTCACCCCCTTTGAATCATGTGAGTGAGTGTTGAATGAATGAATACAAAATCACATATGGTTACCAAACCAATGATACTGTAAAAATTTGTGTAAATACAAATCCTTGTTTGATTTTATTTTTATTTTTAAAAAAAAAAGAGAGAGAGAGCAAAGGGTGAAAAAATGAATGAACCCTTACAGTTAAGAAAAAAAAAACAAGGAGGAAAAAATAACCAACTTCCTTTACTCCAACTATTATTAAAAACTGCAGTTTGCATTTGTATGTACCTGCTATGCTATGTTAACACCATTCCAATGAAAATCATCCTAGCAAATGGAATCGCATGTTGTAAAAATTTTATCATTTTCATAACTATTATTACCATTGCTTTTTTTTTTTTTTTTTTTTGATAATTGCTGTTATTACACGCAGTATGTCTCTTCTTGTCATTATTATTATTGTCATCGTTAGTAATAAAACAAAAACCCTTTTCCCATGGGCCCCCCCCCCCCCCCCCTCGCTCATGGTTGTTGTTGCCTTTGCTGATACCCACACCGGTTTGGTTCAAATATTTATCCGGCCTTTACCATCATTGCCCAGATAGTAGTGATGAAGGCATTGGTGTAGTGGAACATATTGGTGAGATGATGGCAAGGGAAACAAAAATGTAAAGATTTCCCCTTTCCTTGTTTAAGCCCCATTCACATGTAAATGTGTTCAAGGAATGGAATATACTAATGGATAAATTTCCTATATTGTAAACACAAAATATCACAGATATCTCCAGAGTAAACACAAGTACTCTTCTTTCTGATTTTAAAATTTAGTACACATGAGTGCGAGAAAGAAACAAGAAGATGTGAGTGAATAATGAATGAATGAATACAAAACTACATATGTTTACCAAACCAATGAGATTGTAAAAACTTTTGCAAAAACAGATGCTTGTTTACTTTTTACACACACACACACACACACACACACACACACACACACACACACACACACACACACACACACACACACACACACACACACACACACACACACACACACACAAATTTAAAAAAAAAAGAGGAACGGGAAAAAATGAATGAACCCTTACAAATAAGACAACAAAAAATAAGCAAGGAGAAAAAGATAACCAACTCCTTTTACGTTTTTGTTGTTGTTGATGTTGTTGTTCTAGAACATTGCATGTTGCAATTATATGTACCTGCTATGCCATGCTAACACGATCCCTAGGAAAATCATTCTAGCAAATGGAATCAGTTTTGGAAAGTGGGATCATTATCATAACTATTATTATCATTGCTCTTACTATCAGTACTGTTATCACCCTTAGTAGGTCAATGTTTGTCATCATTATTATTGATGTATTTGGTTTTATTTGCATTATTATTATAGTTACCTTTATTAATATATAACCTCATCTCCCATATGACCCCCCCCCCCCCCCTTCCCTTGCTCATGGTTTGTTTGTTGCCTTTGCTGATACCCGCACCTTTTGGTTCCAAAAATTATACTGCCTTTACCATCATTACCAGAGAGTGGTGATGAGGGCATTAGTGTGGTGGGTCAAATGGGTGAGAGTGTGACAATGGAAACAAAAATGGAAAGTTTTATCCTTCTCCCTATCTACTCCCCTTCACATGTAAATATGCCCAATGAATAAAATATGCACATGTCACATACACGCCCACATGCAAAATACACCTACACAAATACTAAATACACAGAACGCATCTAACAACACAAACATTATAAATGCAACCACTACCCTTTCTGCCTTGTAAACCCCGATACTGTTTACACCTCCCAATCCCACCATCTTGATACTGTTTGTTTGTTGATGCTGCTGCCGCCATCTCCGATCGGTTCAAACATTTATACTGCCAGTTTCATCATTACCGAGTGGTGGTGATAGTATTGGAGTTTTAGAGCCGACAGGAGAGGGAGGCGGCAGGGGAAATAATATCGGTGCACTATCATCATGCTGTTGTTTCTGTAAGGTTTTACCCTACAACAAATTCAATCTATAAATGTTAAAATGTATAAAATATTTGTATTTTTTGCGCATATGTCACCTACACGCCCACATGCAACGCTCTGTAAAAACACAAACAATACACTTTGCAACGATTTTAACACTCAATAAAAGTTTATTTTTAAAAATTCTTATTACTTCTTGCAATTTCATGGAGTAATGAAAACAAACATGGATGTCAACAAACCAGATGCAGAGTGTGAGGTAGACAATATTAGATTGCAGGGACTTTCCGCGAGAGGCTGTCAAGCAGAAAGTCACAATAGCTCGTCACACTCAGTGGAAGAAGGCAACGCAGCCGCCTCGTTTAATAAGCTGCAGCATGCTGTAGAAAAATGTGTAAAGAGAATAACTGCGCAACGCAGAGTGTTGCAATACATTAAGTAGCACTTCAGAGAGGTTTACCGATCTGATAGTGAAAATGTATTAGAGATTTCTAAGTCGATGGTGCGGCAGTTGGATTCAATAATAAGGGAGGATATTGAAATGCAGCTGAATGCCTGCAATGTTGAAGAGCTATTGGGCAGCTTAGACAAGATCAAGACTGAGAATGTTTCAGTGCAAAGAAAGTGGCGTCCTAGCCGCAACCCTAAAGAAGACATGAAGGCCCATCTTCAAGAATCATCTCAAAAGGAGCTTCAGCAGCTGGAAAAAGTACTCACAGCTCTAGAATCTCAGAACAAGCACGTGAATTAGTGTGTTGCCAAAAGTGATGAAAACCTGCAGGAGTCAGTCAAGTTGGTAGAGAATTTGTGTTCCTCTTTGGAAGAGGCGGCTTCAGTTATATCTGATGAGACAAGACACAAACTCTTGAATGAAAATGTACATATGTAATCTATTGCATTGTATGGGCAAGAAGGTTTCAAGTTAATACGCTGTAAATAAAGAAGACTTTTAATTGTGCAAAAAAACAAAACAAATTCGCATTACTTCTTGGGTTGCTCTCCAGGGATACGGTAGAATACGTCACAGAAATGCACAGATCTTGTACATTTTAACAATGTAAACATACGGTAGAGTGCAGATGCATTGTAAGTTGTAACAACAATACATAAACAATTGTAACGTAAAATATTTAGAAAGCCGGACATTTTAAAGGTTTTCATCTTTGCCTGCCGGACGGAGAATATTAAGCTAAAAGGGAGGTCATGTCCTCTTTTAGCCGGACGTCTGGCAACCCTATGTAGGAGTAGATGCTGCCTATACGGACATTCAAGGTGATGCCTGAAGATGTACGAAGAAGACGAGTGCAGGAGAAGGACATCCAGAGGAAGGGGATGAGGAGGGAAAGAAAGAAGAAGAAGTAGAATGATGGAAAGTCGGTATCTTGGGCATATAGTAGAGGTCAGCAGAGCCAGGAGGTTTAAAGCTCTAGGGTGCACATTTCCGGTACGCTGAGAACTCAAAGACAAGAATAGGAGGTCAAGCAGACACTATCGGGTCCGTTAAAAAATAAACCGCCTTGAGGGAGAATTCCAACACATTACCATTGAGTCGGCAACAACTGTGCTATCCATCGTGCCTCAGAATGACCGTGTTACTAATTCACGAATTCTACCCAGTACACATTCTATTGAACTACCCAGTACAGTCTATTAATCTACCAAGTACACTCTATTGATTTATCCAGTACAGAGTCTATTAATCTACAAAATACACATTCTATTGATCTACCCAGTACACAGTCTATTAATCTGCCACGTACAGTCTATTGATCTACCCAGTACAGTCTATTAATATACAAAGGACACATTCTATTGATCTACCCAGTACACAATTAAGACCGACAGTCAGAGGTGTGAAGACGATCAGATACCGTCGTAGTTGTGACCATAAATGATGCCGACTAGTGTTGACATTCTGGCGGCGGCATTCTGCAAAGTGTATCTGTGCGGGCTGTTGTTTTTTCGAGAATCCTGTCTTTTCCACTTTTCACATTGGGCAGTGGGGAGCATTTTACGTGATATTCACTGGCACAGGAACGGAGCATAATGGGGACGACCCGTTGCTGTGAAGTTGGAACTGCGACTAACTAACTAACTAGCCCCAGTGGCAGAGTGAAGCGAAACGGGATAGTATACCTTGGCTAGCAGATCCATTGCGTGGAAAGTCGGAATCAAAAGCCTAGTTCCTCCCAAGTCGGAGAGTATCTGCCTGCATGGCGAGGAACCACCAGTCTGCACACCAATAAGCCAGATATGGGACAACGGATACTCACGCAAACGTCAGGTCACGTATGACATCACAATGATGTTGGACAACAAGATGTCTTCATCCGACATACAGGACTTCACGCTGGAGTTCACAGCCAGCGAACGCAAGCAAGCAAGCCAAAGCCCAGTACAGTATAATGAGAGCCGCGGTAGCGTGGTGGATCGTCGCCCGGCTGCTGGTTGGTGATCATGGGTTCCAATCTGCATGGAGGCCGATGATGAACACTGCCCTGGGTTTCCCAGATCTACACAGCCTACAACGGATCTAGGGAAATGTCGTGGGCAGTAGAGACGGCCGGCGTGGTACCTACCATATCTTCAAGCAAGTACCAATCAGTCTACACGCATCTGGACCTAGCACTACATACACGAGCGGGCGCGTCGGTGTAACGGTTATAAAGTGAAGCTGAAAATGTCATGCGTGCAGTGGGACCCGGGTTTGAAGCTTGCACGAGAGGTCAGCATGGCCGAATGGATAAGAACGCGTGTTCTTACACATCCGGTGTGCTGATGCCGAGGTAAGCGTTTCAAACCCTACATCGGACAGTTGGACTAAGATGTTGACTTCTCGTTCCTGACTTCGGGACGTAAATTACAAGTACCTCTGAAGTCGGAGTGGGTTCTCCTGAAGGTGAGGGACACTGTTAATAGGGAAAGATAATCCAAACGCAAAATTCATTCTGTCACTACTAGAAGTAGTGTGTATGGACTACGCTTGAGTTCAAAGCAAGCGTGCGCGTACACACACACACACACACACCCACACCCACACACACAAACAAAAACAGCAAAACACAACAAAATACCTGTCCTCTTCGCTTGCTATAGGAGGGATAGACTGGCCAACAATTTGCACTCGGACCAGAAATATGTGATAGTCTGATAGTCACTTGACACGCCAGGGCAAGTTTCAGCTGCGAGATGTATTTCTTTCCCTTAAAATATCGAGAGGATCTGCTTCATTGCGCCGGGTTTTATCCCATATGGCTCGGGCTCTTTCTACAGGATGGGCGGCCGAAAGCGTCGCACAAAGCACTAACTCCGCAGCTCCAGCGACGACCCCCAGGAGCCTCCGAGAAAAATGCCCCTGTGAATCCAAAGGTGTAGCCCGGAATCGAATCCATAACCTTCGGAGCGCGAAGCAGACGGCTTGACCTCTTCGCCACGGAGCATTTTTAAAATTGTGTTTATCTTATGCCCAGTGAGTCGTCTCAATGGGGACGTGTTACCACCGCAGTTCGTAATCCTGCATACCACATTCAAAACACAGCCGCGGGCGATTTGGCAGCAAATCGTCTTGTGGTGGTTTTTATGAAAATGGTATGAGTGCCGGTGGTTCAGAAAGCTATGGCGAACTACTGAACGTACACTGGCCAAGAAATCACAAACAGCCCAAAACTTCTGTGGTTGACTGCGACGTTTTTTTTTTTCTTTCGCGTTTCCATCCTGTTTTAGGATATTGCGGTCAACACCAGCATCTTTCAGCTGTATGTTGATTCCTAGGCTAGATTACGCTCATCAGCACGCCACGACTTTCTGAGCGACCGGATCCATACTCTCGTAGGTTACTGGCGCCACTCGAACCCCTTCAGATTCTCGTGCGCTCACGTCAACCACTAGAGTATTCGGGGTTACGGAGATAGCTGATAACTCATCAGCCAGGGAGACCGGCTCTCATCCAGTTATGATCATTTTAAATCATCAGGCACGTACGTGCAAATTATATATAATGTATGTAGCCAATCGCGTGACTTGAAAGTTTGGCTGCCTCTCTTCTCGGGAAAATATGAACGGAAGTACAATAATAATAATAATGATAATAATGATGATGATGATGATGATGATGATGATGATGATGATGATGATGATAATGATAATGACCGACTGGGTAGCAGCCCTCACTCTTAAACTTCCGGTGTGCTGATACAACCCCTACACCGGACAGTTGAACTAAAATGGTGACTTCTCGTCCTTGGCTTGGGTACGTAAATCACAAGTACCTCAGAAGTCGGAGTAGGTTCGCCTGATAGCGAGGGACACTGGTAGTAGGGACAGCTAATCCACACACAAAGACCAGCACAGTACATTAGAAATAGTAGAATGTGTATGGACTACTAGGCTTGAGGTCAAAGCGAGCAAAAAAATATACAAAGGAAAGGCCAGGAAGTAGTAGTAGTAGTAGTAGTAGTAGTAGTAGTAGTAGTAGTAGTAGTAGTAGTAGTAGTAGTGCTAGCAGTAGTAGTAGTAGTAGTAGTAGTAGTAGTAGTAGTAGTAGTAGTAGTAGTAGTAGTAGTAGTAGTAGTAGTAGTAGTAGTAGTAGTTAGTAGTAGTAGTAGTAAGAGGTGCGTGTCCCACGGTATAGTTATAACACAAATAGATAGAGTGCTATCAGAAGTGCACCTTTTGAGGCAAGAATTTCCAAATATCTGAGACGGTCACTATAATGTGTTGTAACAAGGACACACGGAGTAAAACAAGTGGAGAACCGCTGCAACAGAAAGTACAGGCGCCTCAATGAAAGGCAATGCTGCTGCCAACTGCGTCATCGTTTCGCGTCATGATTCCACGCTTCCATAGTTGCCAAACGACAGTACATTTATCGACAACAGCTATCAACCCAAGCGAGAACATGTCCGTTAAGACACCACGTTTCAAACAACTCACTTTAATATGTATTAGATACTTCATAATCGATATTCAGTACTAACTTAACTCCTAGTTTCCCACCCTGTGGTTACTTTAACCCATCATTGGGTGTCGTGTTACTTTGTTGGTGCTGATGATTCCCAACACAATAGAATAATATTCTCGTACCTGGCGTCCATAAACAAACGTGTTAGACTGTTATGTTAACTCCTGTCACGCGCTGCTGTTAATTTCACAACTCTAATCCCACAAATTTGAGTAGGGTGAGGACAGGCAAGCTTCATGCAGAGTGGCTTGCTTCGTTTCGGAAGTCACGGGTGGCAAGCATCGTCTGGATTTTTTCTCCGGGGCATGCTGATGTGCTCGGGAATGAACAGGCGGACACATTGGCTGGCTCTTCAAAACTTGGTGGAGTATTGATGCATGATAAGGAAGACGTGGCGGCGGCCTTGTGGGAGCATGTGTACACCTCGGAGGAGCAAATGGATCATCATAGTCTGGTAAGAATGCGACAGCGAGGGGTGACGAGGGGATCTGGCCGACGCTCAACGCTCAGAGGAAAGGTGAGACGGACATATAATCAGATTTCTATTGGAACTATTGGTGTTGGAACTCTTCGCTGGCTGCTGAGGATGGGGACGGAGCTCTTATGGGAATGCCATGAATTCTGTGATGTCGGTTCCTCAATCAATCAATCAATCAATCAATCAATCAATCAATTAATCAATCAATCAATGTGTTCTCTGGATTTGAGCCCTAACGTAGTCCATACATGTGCCACTACTTCACTGGACTGATTTATGTTTTTGTTTGTTTTTGTTTAGTGTGGAGTAGCTTTCCATATTACCAGACTTAAAAACAAGTCTTAAAAGTCGAGATGATCGACTTCATTGCAACGGGTGTTATGTTTTATCCCATAAGGCTCGATCTCTTTCTGCAGTTCGACCTGCCGAAGGCGTCGCACAAAGCACGAACTCTGTAGCTCCAGCGACGACCCCCAGGAGTAGCCGAGAAAAATTCAATCGTGTACCGAAAGATGTAGCCAGGAATTGCACCCACAACTATCTCAGCGCGAGATAGACGGCTAGATTACTTTGCCACGGAGCCTCCTAACCCGCCTACCAGTGTCTCTAGCCATCATGTGAACGGGTTTCAATGCGCTACCTCGGTATCAGCACACCGGAAGTTTGAGAGCGAGCGCTCTTACCTATTCTTTCATACTGACCTTCTTTAACTGATTCAACGCGAAACAAAAAAGTAGGTTTGGATCAAACATAATATACAACCATATCAACAAATATAATTTAAATGTGAGGCGTTATTCGCAATCGAATTGCGAATAATACTGAGCGTTATTCGCAATTGCGGCTGGTCACGGCTGGTCTTCCGAATAACGGTTCCAAATTATTTATTGTAAAAACTATCCCTTACATAGCCTAATTATGTGATTATGCTAGTTGCGATATGCTGCTACAGGGGCGATATTGCATTTGGCAAATAAAATTCACGTTAAACAAAGACATCTATTGGGTCCATCGATGCCGACACTCGATCACTCTGTCGCTACCTGGGGGTTGCGCTCCACGGCAGCTTCCGCAGATCCATAGAGCACACTTTATTCATAAGCTTCGAGTTTCTCACTTCTATATTTTAGTTCGTAATGTTTAATTTTTTTTTTATTACATCACCTTAGTAATTTCTGAAAAATGAAAAAAAAGAAAAACCTGCCTTCCCGCAAGGAATCGAACCTGGGTCTCCCTCGTGACAGGCTCAGATAATAAACACTATGCTATTACACTACGCTATACTAGCTCAACAAAAGCGAATAATATAATCAAACACATGTCCCGATGACGTCATGTACGTTGTCACAAAATGAAACCGTGTGTTTATCCAATTGATTATTACAGAGGATTTTCGGATTAAGCGGACGATCGACCAGCGACATCTATTTGTACTAACAGAGTAAACACAGTTGTACAGGTTACATCGTGTCAGCCCATAAACACATTTGGTGGTGAGTGGGTAGGAATGGATACACAGAGTTGGCAGTTCATTAACAAGTAGAATCACATATATTGTCACCACAGAACAGAAGAGTGACAAGTTTTGTCAACATTTGAATGCAGATGGAAGCCGTGAGATCACAGGGGCAGATGTAAAACGGAAGTACCTAGTACGGAAAACAGTGCATCTGTCAATTCTTGGTTTCCGGAACATCAAGATGATTGGCAGCTTGGTATCGAAACTCTTTGTTGGGAGTTTACAGAAACTAGCTGGCTTGTTTTGAGAATCTAGGCAATTACTGACAACTTTGACAGGATTTAAGCCAGGAAAATAGTTCTTGACAGGGGATGATTTGCCACTGTGCCACCTGTGTGGGGGAGTAAAGGATAACGTCACGTGGACAACTTTGGTAGTTTGCCATATAAACTCGAGTTGAGATCAACTAGGGTGGACTTGAATAATGCTCTAGACAGAGTGCAGGGCACTGCAGTGCTTAGTGGAAATAATATCTACCGTGTGTTAATTAGTGACTTAATTTTACACGTGCCTATATGGCAGATGTAGATATGATTTATAGGACTGCAGTAGTGCCATTTAAGGTATAACTTATTATATTATATTCGTTATAATTACTATAGACTGTGGCCTTGTTAAACTATAGTGTGATGATTAGCACTGTTAGTGGAAACTAGCTAAAATAGACTAGTGAAGTGTTGATAAGCTTTACTAGTTGAGAATTGGGTAATGAGAGGGAATTGGGATCTACCCGTAGGTGTCCCTGGTGGGCGGGGTTCCGCATTCTGTTTGGTGATTTTTTCTTTGTCATAGCCTGATTCGACTCTAGGTGGGTAGCTAATCTGCTCTGTGACTAAGTCTAGTTAGCTAAAGATCATTAAGCAAGGTGATAGGCTTACACTCAGCCGAAGGGATCAGTGACTAGTACTATCACCAGATGTGTTGTTTCTATCCTAGGTTCCCTACCAGATCCAAGGAAACTCTACAAGTTTTGGGAAAGAATTAAAAAACCCATTCTGAAGAACACCAGTTCAACAATCAATAAAGTTGCATACAGAACGTAACTTAAGCTAGGAGGAAGTTGATTCACCAAAGATAGTGATGATTACTGATGCACCACCAGCATCAGACAGTAGTAACTAAATGAGAACAGTCTAATAGTTACCTAGTGTTATATAATCTCGTGTAATAGAACACAAGACATTATACGTGAGGCTAGATAGACACGAGTGAGGATCAATCACAGTAACAATTAACATTAGTAATTAGCACTTATGGACTGAATGGTTCGATGTGCAACGAGGATGATCTGTCGACTAACTAACTAACTAACTAACTGCGTACACACTACAAAAGACTTGTGCAGTTTGTTAAGGAACGTTAGGAACGGACATTGTGTAGAGTGCAACCGGTCCATGATTCTGTTAATACCACCGGTGTCTATTTCGGATGTTCATGAAATTGGATTACCAGAGGTCTACAGAGGCAAAGCATTATCCGGCAAGATGGTTCCGGCAACGGGTGAGACGTACTTGTTCTGACGTAACGTGCTGTGGTCTATCTTTGCTGTGATCAGCTGACTGAGTTGATGTCTGAGAGACAGAGTCTACACACTTTATAGAACACGTCACACATTTTCTTCGCATACACGTCTCATACACGTTACACTTTTATTTTAATAAATTACTCTTTATTAATTTCTAGAAGCAAGAGTTGTTGAGTATGTTGCGTTGGGGAAGTATGAGAAGGGGGCATAGTACGACAGTGTGAGAGTGATAGGAAAAGGTGTCCATAGGCTGATGGAGTGTGTTGGACGGAAGCTGGTGGATTCTCCAGAATATTGAGAGGAAAAAAATATTATAATGTGGGTGTCGGATCTCCTCACTCCAGGGACGACACTTTAAAGGAGGACACGACATTATTGGGGGCTCGTAAACGTGATATTTGGACAGTGGGATCTCTCGTAAACGGGATCTTTGGACAGCGGGATCTCTCGTAAACGTGATCTTTGGACAGCGAGATCTCTCGTAAACGGGATCTTTGGACAGCGGGATCTCCCGTAAACGGAATCCTTGGACAGCGAGATCTCCTGCAAGCAGGAACCTTTAACAGTGGGATCTTCTGACAACGGGGTCTTTTGACACGGGATCCTTAGTTATAAGAGGGAGATATCATTTTGGAGAATCCAGCTAGAGTGAATGTGGATAGGGGTTAGGACTAATATCTTACCTGTTCACACTTCACACGTCTGCATAGGTCTGTGGTCCTGATTCTACTCTTGTCACTGCGTGAATGTGCTGTGTGTGGTAATATCTAGATTTATAGTACTTGTTCATATATCTGTATAGTAATTTGCAGTTATATTGTACTAGACCTGCTAGCTTACCTCTCTGTATAATGGCCACCCCTAAACTTAGCACAGCAGAATTAAAGGCAAGGGGGGAAGAAATGGGATTGGCTGGGTCTGCTCTAACGGATTACATACAGGAAGTGGAGAGAGAGTATCGTCAAGCAGAACGGGAATGATCGAAAGGCCGAGCTGGAATTGAGAAGGATGGAGTTGGAACAAGCAGCTAAGAAATTGGAAGCTGAGCAAGCAGCTAGGAAATTGGAAGCTGAGCAAGCAGCTAGGAAATTTGAAGCTGAAGCAAGCAGCTAGGAAATTAGAAGCTGAACAGGAAGCACAGAAAAGGGAGCACGAGTACCGGATGAGGGAACTCGAGTTGAAGAGTCAATCTAATGGAGAAACTGAGGGAGCAGTTGGAGGTTCCTCCATCCCAGGATCAACACCAGTAGGTGGACATGGGTACCATGCTATGAAGTTTCCTTTAGCGGTCTACGAGGAGGACAAAGAGAAGATTGACCAATACCTTCAACGCTTCGAGGCTATGTCAGTTGCTATGGGTCTGGAGCGTAACAAATGGAATCTTAAGCTATCCCAGGGATTACGCGGGACGGGATACGAGGTTTATACTCGCCTGCCACCAGGACATGAGAACAATTATGATGAGTTAAAGACGGCTCTGCTGAAACGATTCGAGGTTACGTCACATACCTACCGGAAAAAATTTCGAGCAGCGAAACGAGAACCGGGAGAGTTGTTTGCCGCCTACAGTTTGCGTCTTAAATCTTATCTCCATAAGTGGATGGATTTGGCTGGGTTCGCACATGACTATGAGAGTCTGGAAGAGCTCATGGTGGTCGACCAGCTGAAGAAGCAAATGTCTAAACCTCTCAGGACGTTCCTGGGAGAACAAGGAGCGGAACGTATTGACCTCGTGAATAAATTAGCAGAACGGTTCGTCGAGGTACATGGGGAGGCAGGGGAAAACCTTTCAACCAACACCAAGAGTCAAGAGAAACATGACAAGAAGAAAGCCAAAAACTCAGGAACAAAAAAGTGGGAACCTTATGGGCAAAAATCAGAGGATAGTTCAGAGAAGAAGAAGGAGGGAAGCAAGAGCACTTCAAGCTCTACACCTAAACGACCGTGGTCGGAGAAGTGGTGTTCAATTTGTAAGTCACCCTCTCACAATACGAGGGACTGCAAATCGAAGGCTAAGAACCCTCACTTTGCAGCATGTCAAGTGACTTCCAAGGAGGTTGTCACGGAAAATGCCAAGGTCAACAAGGAAGCTCGCCACCAGGAGAGCTCACTCAAGTCCGACAATAGAAAATCTAGGACAGGGAAATGGTGCAACCAATGCAAGTCAAACACGCACAATGCTATTGACTGCAGGGGAAAGTCAGGAGACACTCAATTCGTCGTGTGCTCAGGGAAACCTAAGGTGGAGCCCACCGAACAGGTCGAGGCCGAGGAAGAGACTCCAGACCAGGAAAAACCACCTGTAGTGGAATTGGTAGAGGTTAACGGTCGTCAAGTGGAGTGTTTATACGACACAGGACTGGACGGGGAGGCCGTGATTTCTGCGGATCTAGTACATCCAGAACAATTCACAGGTGAAACCTTGGATATACAGCCTGCACAGAAGAGTGCTGTAACCATGAAGTTGCCCATTGCTAATGTGGAGATTCGGTCAAGGTACGTCACCGGCACCATCAAGGCCGCTGTATTGACCGATCCCATTTTTCCAGTCATCCTAGGTTGCCGGTATGTCTTTCTGGGAATGCCCAGGGAGCCAATTCATATGGGAGCAATGCAGACTCGCTCTCAGACGAAAACGGAAGAGGCAGACGCAATTGTGACTAACCCAATGCCGGGGGAGCTACGAACTGCCCAGAGTGAGGATGATACTTTACGTCCTTGCTACAAAAAGCTGCAGAAAAGTGCTGATCCACCAGGACGGGGGCAGTACTACATGAAGAATAGGATACTCTACAGGAGAGCAGGAAGGGGAGACAACCTATACGGTCAGTTGGTCGTCCCGAAAGCTCATCGGTCCCAGATTCTTCATATGGGGCATACCATCTCCTTTAGTGGACACATGGGTATTGCCGCCACCATGCAGCGGATTTCCTGCCACTACTATTGGCCGGGAATGACAGATGATGTGCGTCGGTATGTGAAGTCATGCCCTGAGTGCCAGAGGGTGGCACCGAAACACTGGACAGCACCGGTGATGTTGGGTGAGATGCCCATCATGAACTCTCCTTTCGAGAGGGTAGCCATCGATATCGTGGGTCCACTTCCCAGGACTAGGAAGAGGAACATGTATATACTCACAATGGTGGATTGCTGTACAATGTGGGGTGAAGGCTATACCGTTGACCACGATTGACTCGAAAAGAGTGGCGGACGCACTGATGGAGGCCTTTACCAGATTAGGCTTTCCGGATCAAATTCTGACGGATAATGGATCTCAGTTTTGTGGAAAACTCATGGAGGAGGTATTTAGGGTGTTTCACTCTAACCACATACATACCAGCCCTTACCACCCTCAAGCCAATGGACAAGTAGAGCGTTTCAACGGCACGTTGATGACAATGCTCAGGAAACTAGCGCAGGAAAAACCTGATAGGTGGGATGAATATATCCCAGCAGCACTCTTTGCCTATCGGGAAGTTCCTCATGGCTCAACAGGACTACCACCCGCTACGTTGCTGTTTGGTCGTCCAATCAAAGGACAGTTGGAAGCCATGTTGAGGAGTTGGACTGAAGAGGGGACGTCAGAAGAAGTGATCTCATCCTATCAATACGTGGAGGAACTGAAAGAAAAACTCCACAAGGGATGGACTCTGGCAAATCAAAACTTGAAAAAGGCCAGGAAAAGACATGCGGCTTACTACAACCGTAGGTCTAAAGAAAGATCTCTAGAGGTAGGAGATAAAGTCTTGTTGTTACTCCCAACGGGAAACAACAAACTGGAGATAGGTTGGCAAGGACCATTTCCCGTGGAAAGGGTGATATCCAGAACCAACTATCAAATCCGGATCCGGGGAAAGTCGAAGATTTTCCATATCAATCTCTTGCGGAAATACGAAGAGAGACCCGGAGACAAGGCAGCTCACCTCATGGCAATGGCAGTTGCAGTGGAGACAGAAGTGGGAACCAGCGAGGGCAGGGAATATCCCTTAGTACACCAGGAAACTTATAGGGATGTACAAGTGAACCCTGATCTGACCTCACAGGAGAGGGAAAGGATAACACAGGTTCTCAAGTCTCATAAGGAGATACTGACTGATAAACCTGGACGAACGAGGTTGGTTGAGTTCGAGATGACTTTGACCACACAGGAGCCTGTTCGTCCAGAAGGTTTACCCAGTGCCATTCTCTAAAGAAAAGGCCCTGGAGGAGGAAATACAAAAACTGCTGGAGGATGACGTGATTGCACCATCCACATCCCCATACAATGCGGGGGTAGTTTTGTTACGCAAACCAAGTGGAGAACACAGGTTGTGTATAGATTACCGACTTCTGAACAGTCATACACAGTTTCAGGTGGAACCTTTGCCGAATCCAACTCAGTTATTCGCTAGGCTCCATAAGGCTCGGTACTTTTCAAAGGTGGATCTGAGTCGGGGGTACTATCAGATACCAGTCAAACCGGAGATTCGACCACTGTTAGCTTTCAGTACACCCAGTGGACACTATGAATTCAAGGTCATGCCCTTTGGACTCAGCAATGCACCTAGTGTGTTTACACGCATGATGAGGACTTTACTAGATCCGTTACAGGATCCGTCCATCATCTCATTCATGGATAATATTCTGATTTCCAGTGACAGCTTGGATGACCACTTACAATCCTTGGAGAGAGTGTTTAATAGACTCAAGGAAGCAGGGCTTACTGCTCGTCCAACCAAGTGCATGATTGGTTACCAGACTCTGGAATTTCTAGGTCACACCATCACTCCAGGACACATTGTCCCAGAAGAGAAGAACCTGGAGAAAATCAGAAATGCACCAAGGCCAAAAACGAAGAAGGATGTGCGATCTTTTCTCTCGTTGTGTGGGTTCTACCACAAATTTATCCCACATTTCACGGAACTGGGAGCTCCGTTGACGGAAACCTTGAAAAAGGGATTACCGGATCAAATCATTTGGACACCAGAATGTGAGAATGCCTATAGTCAGTTAAAGGAGGCCTTGGTCAGCAAACCTGTATTACAGCTCCCTGACCTTTCCAAACCATTTGTGTTGAGAACGGATGCAAGTGCGATTGGAATTGGAGCCGCTTTGTTACAGGAAGGAAAAGACGATGCTTCGGTTTTGAAACCTGTGGCATACGCAAGTAAGAAACTTCTACAGGCGGAGAGGAATTATTCAACCGTCGAGAGAGAATGCTTGTCCCTCGTATGGGCAGTGCAAAAATTTCAGCCATATTTGTATGGAGTTAAGTTTCGGGTCCAGTCAGATCATCAGCCCCTGATGTTCCTGGCTACTTCTCAGAAGCTCAACGCACGTTTGATGCGGTGGTCGTTGTTACTTCAACCGTATAATTTCACAGTAGAGTACATTCCTGGGAAGGAAAATGTTGGAGCGGATTTCTTGTCAAGACACCCAGCTCCTGAAGAAGAAGAATGAATCATCTGGATTAAACTCACGGTGGAGAAGAGTGAGATGGACTACTCTCTTAGGAGGGGGCCTATGTCACAAAATGAAACCGTGTGTTTATCCGGTTGATTATTACAGAGGATTTTCGGATTAAGCGGACGATCGACCAGCGACATCTATTTGTACTAACAGAGTAAACACAGTTGTACAGGTTACATCGTGTCAGCCCATAAACACATTTGGTGGTGAGTGGGTAGGAATGGATACACAGAGTTGGCAGTTCATTAACAAGTAGAATCACATATATTGTCACCACAGAACAGAAGATTGACCAGTTTGTCAACATTTGAATGCAGATGGAAGCCGTGAGATCACAGGGGCAGATGTAAAACGGAAGTACCTAGTACGGAAAACAGTGCATCTGTCAATTCTTGGTTTCCGGAACATCAAGATGATTGGCAGCTTGGTATCGAAACTCTTTGTTGGGAGTTTACAGAAACTAGCTGGCTTGTTTTGAGAATCTAGGCAATTACTGACAACTTTGACAGGATTTAAGCCAGGAAAATAGTTCTTGACAGGGGATGATTTGCCACTGTGCCACCTGTGTGGGGGAGTAAAGGATAACGTCACGTGGACAACTTTGGTAGTTTGCCATATAAACTCGAGTTGAGATCAACTAGGGTGGACTTGAATAATGCTCTAGTACAGAGTGCAGGGCACTGCAGTGCTTAGTGGAAATAATATCTACCGTGTGTTAATTAGTGACTTAATTTTACACGTGCCTATATGGCAGATGTAGATATGATTTATAGGACTGCAGTAGTGCCATTTAAGGTATAACTTATTATATTATATTCGTTATAATTACTATAGACTGTGGCCTTGTTAAACTATAGTGTGATGATTAGCACTGTTAGTGGAAACTAGCTAAAATAGACTAGTGAAGTGTTGATAAGCTTTACTAGTTGAGAATTGGGTAATGAGAGGGAATTGGGATCTACCCGTAGGTGTCCCTGGTGGGCGGGGTTCCGCATTCTGTTTGGTGATTTTTTCTTTGTCATAGCCTGATTCGACTCTAGGTGGGTAGCTAATCTGCTCTGTGACTAAGTCTAGTTAGCTAAAGATCATTAAGCAAGGTGATAGGCTTACACTCAGCCAAAAGGATCAGTGACTAGTACTATCACCAGATGTGTTGTTTCTATCCTAGGTTCCCTACCAGATCCAAGGAAACTCTACAAGTTTTGGGAAAGAATTAAAAAACCCATTCTGAAGAACACCAGTTCAACAATCAATAAAGTTGCATACAGAAACGTAACTTAAGCTAGGAGGAAGTTGATTCACCAAAGATAGTGATGATTACTGATGCACCACCAGCATCAGACAGTAGTAACTAAATGAGAACAGTCTAATAGTTACCTAGTGTTATATAATCTCGTGTAATAGAACACAAGACATTATACGTGAGGCTAGATAGACACGAGTGAGGATCAATCACAGTAACAATTAACATTAGTAATTAGCACTTATGGACTGAATGGTTCGATGTGCAACGAGGATGATCTGTCGACTAACTAACTAACTAACTAACTGCGTACACACTACAAAAGACTTGTGCAGTTTGTTAAGGAACGTTAGGAACGGACATTGTGTAGAGTGCAACCGGTCCATGATTCTGTTAATACCACCGGTGTCTATTTCGGATGTTCATGAAATTGGATTACCAGAGGTCTACAGAGGCAAAGCATTATCCGGCAAGATGGTTCCGGCAACGGGTGAGACGTACTTGTTCTGACGTAACGTGCTGTGGTCTATCTTTGCTGTGATCAGCTGACTGAGTTGATGTCTGAGAGACAGAGTCTACACACTTTATAGAACACGTCACACATTTTCTTCACATACACGTCTCATACACGTTACACTTTTATTTTAATAAATTACGCTTTATTAATTTCTAGAAGCAAGAGTTGTTGAGTATGTTGCGTTGGGGAAGTATGAGAAGGAGGCATAGTACGACAGTGAGAGAGTGATAGGAAAAGGTGTCCATAGGCTGATGGAGTGTGTTGGACGGAAGCTGGTGGATTCTCCAGAATATTGAGAGGAAAAAAATATTATAATGTGGGTGTCGGATCTCCTCACTCCAGGGACGACACTTTAAAGGAGGACACGACATACGTCACGTGACCAGCCACTATTGCGAATAACGGTCAGTATTATTCGCAATTCGATTGCGAATAACCAATTCGAATGTAAATTGCCATTCACTGAGCATTAAAATTGCGCAAGATACCGCGAAACGAGTCAAATAACACAATAACCCTAGTAAGGCGATATATCGTCCTTCTGTCCAAATGGGAGGTCACATTTGGCGCTGAATCAGTCAAGGGTAAGAACTGTTTTAATTAAATGAGTTCCAGAAACCTGAAACAACTTGGCTACATAGACTATTAAACCATGTTTGGGTAGAACAACAGACACCACGAGACTGGGGAAACGCCATAATTATCCCAATTTGGAAAAACAAAGGCAGCAAAAGAGACTGCACACAATACAGAGGCATTACACTGTTGAGTCATACTGGGAAAATATTTTGCACAATTCTTGAAAAAAAGATTACGAACTACTTTAGAACTCCAGCTAAGCGAAACGCAACTTGGATTTAGGAAAAACAAAGGATGCACAGATGCCATTTTTGCTCTTAGACAACTTATAGAAAAATCAATCGAATTCAATGAAACACTTTACTTAGCCTTTGTCGACCAAGAAAAGGCATTCGATAGGGTAGATAGAAACAAGCTGTAGGAAATCCTTAAACAATATGGAGTGAGTACACATCTAACAAACCTATGTAGAAGTTTATACACCAACAGTGAATACATAGTGAGAGCAACTGGAGGACACTCAGAACCTTTCACCATAAGATCTGGAGTATGACAAGCTTGTGTCCTGTCCCCCCTCTTGTTCATAACATATATAGACAACAAATGTAAAGAAACCAGCCAAGCAGAGACAGCAAGAATACCGCATGATGAGAACACAGAAGAAGAACCACCTGCAAATCTAACCATTAAAGAACTCCTGTTTGCGGACGACCAAGCACTAATAGCAAAATCAGAAGCTGAATTACAAGACCACATGAATAGTCTAAACGAAATATGTAGGGAACATAACATGAAAATTAGCACAAGCAAATCAGAGGTAATGACTATAACTAAAGAAGAACAAACAGCAACAATTCACCTAAACGAACATCCCTTGAAACAAGTAAAGAGTTTCAAGTACCTAGGAAGTATAATATCATCAAATGGCAGATCAGAAGACGAGATCGAAAATAGGTGCAATAAGGCAAATCAACTCATTGGACAAATGGCACCAATACTGAAGAACAAACATGTATCAATAACCACTAAGAAAGCACTTTACAACACAATCTTCCTACCAACTCTGTGCTACCAATGCCAAACCTGGAAAATGACAGAAAAAGAGAAAAGAAAAATTACAACAACAGAAATGAGGTTCCTGAGAAGAATACTCAACGTATCAAGAAGAGATAAGATCAGAAATGAAGAAATCAGGACTAAAGTGGGGGTTAAAGCAGCACTAGAATTTATTAGAAAACAGCAAGTCAAATGGTTTGGCCATGCAAGTAGGTTACCAGTCAACAGCATGCCACAACAAGCAATGATGTACAGACCAGATGGAAACAGAGGAAGAGGCCAACCACGTAAACGTTAGACCGAGGGAAGAGCAGAATCCATGGGAATGTCGATATACGAAGCCCATAACCGGGCACTCTCACGAAGTTTATACTTCACCTCGACAACGCAAGGTACAAGAGGAACATGATGAGATGAGGTGAGTTCCAGTAAGAACTGCGTGAGATAGTAAAAGTTAAAGTAACAACTGTATGAGATAGTAAGAGTTAAAGTAACAACTGCATGAGAGGAATAAGAGTTAAAGTAACAACTACATGAGATAGTAAGAGTTAAAGTAACAACTGCATGAGATAGTAAGAGTTAAAGTAACAATTGCATGCGATAGTAAGAGTTCCAGTAACAACTAAATGAGAGAGTAAGAGTTAAAGTAACAACTGCATGAGAGAGTAAGAGTTGAAGTAAAGACTGCATGAGATAATAAGAGTTGAAGTAATGGCTGCATGAGATAGTAAGAGTTGAAGTAATGGCTGCATGAGATAGTAAGAGTTCCAGTAACAACTGGATGAGAGAGTAAGAGTTAAAGTAACAACTGGATGAGAGAGTAAGAGTTAAAGTAACAAACAAAGTGTAATAGCTAGACAGGGCGGGGACACACCTGTGGCACCTGGTCAACAAACAAAAGACAAACCGAGCGACACCTGGTGGCAGCAGACACCTCGATTCCCAGGACACGGTGATGAGAGACATGGGCTGGGAGAGAAACGGTTCTCCTTTGAGTGGCAGGTGATACCTGAAAATTGACTGCAGAACATAGTTGTTGATGGTCAATATTCTTTGTTCATGATATCACACGCTTACCGACTTGACACGTGATGATGATGATAATGATGATGATCATGATGAGCAGGATTAGTGGTAGTGGAAGTAGTAGTAGTAGTGAATATAGCAATAGCAGAGGCTGTAGTAGTAGTAGTAGTAGTAGTAGTAGTAGTAGTAGTAATAGTAGTAGTAGTAGTAGTAGTAGTAGTAGTAGTAGTAGTAGTAGTTGTTGTTGTTGTAGTAGTAGTAGTAGTAGTAGTAGTAGTAGTGAATATAGCAATAATAGCGGCTGTAGAAGTAGTAGTAGTAGTAGTAGTAGTAATAGTAGTAGTAGTAGTAGTAGTAGTAGTAGTAGTAGTAGTAGTAGTAATAGTAGTAGTAGTAGTAGTAGTAGTAGAAGTAGTAGTAGTAGTAATAGTAGTAGTAGTAGTAGTATTGGTAGTGGTAGTAGTAGTAGTAGTAGTAGTAGTAGTAGTAGTAGTAGTAGTAGTAGTAGTATTGGTAGTGGTAGTAGTAGTAGTAGTAGTAGTAGTAGTAGTAGTAGTAGCAGTTGTTGTTGTTGTTGTTGTTGTTATTGTTGTTGTTATTGCTGTAGTAGAAGTAGTAGTAGTAGTAGTAGTAGTAGTAGTAGTAGTAGTAGTAGTAGTAGTAGTAGTAGTAGCAGCAGTAGTAGTAGTAGTAGTAGTAGCATCAGCAGTAGTAGTAGTAGTAGTAGTAGTAGTAGTAGTTGTAGTAGTTGTTGTTTTTGATGTCGTTGTTGTTGTTATTGCTGTAGTAGTAGTAGTAGTAGTAGTAGTAGTAGTAGTAGTAGTAGTAGTAGTAGTAGTAGTGGTAGTAGTAGTAGTAGTAGTAGTAGTAGTAGTAGTAGTTGTTGATGTTGTTGTTGTTGTTGTTGTCGTTGTTATTGTTGTTGTAATTCTTCTTCTTTTTCATTCGTTCGCTTTAAATATCTCTATAACTGCAATGTTGTCTCTTGTATGAATTTATCTGTCTTTGTTTTAGGTCACACAGAGGTCCATAGAGTTTATCTTCCACTGTCGTCTCTCTAGGCCAGATGGTTTGCCTAGATATGTTATATTTTGGGCAGTCTTGGAGTATGTGCTCTGCTGTCTGCGACGCCAATCCACATGTGCACATGGCTGTTTCACCAATCCTGAATTTCGTATACATGTGGTTGCGTAACCTATTGTGTCTTGTTCTGAGGCTTACACTAGGGAGACACGGGTTCGAATCGTCGGTAAGGTTACGTACGAACCTTTTTTTTCTGTCAAAAAGAAAACCCTAACCTGCGCTGTTCGAGGCGCTGCACTAGCCAGGCGGCGATAATTCCTCGAGCTCAAAAGCCTGTCCTACACCGCCAGGTACAATAGGCTGTAATAACGGTATACGTAGAGAGAGAGAGAGAGAGAGAGAGAGAGAGAGAGAGAGAGAGAGAGAGAGAGAGAGAGAGAGAGAGAGCTGGGCAGAGGGAGAGAGCTGGGCAGAGGGAGGCCAAAAGAGAAGATCAAGGACACTTTGACATTGCCAACGAGCCCTTTCTGACGTAACAAGGGGTATTGAGATGCGGCTACGTTGACACTCTTTATGAATTACACACTGATACACCGTGAACACAACGCGTCACCACCGAGTGAAAGAATGGCATCATGTATTGTTTCTATGCGACACAATCACTGGGATATTCAAAGGTACATGTACACCCACGACATTTGTTTACACACTGATTGTAGTACGTCCTGCTATCCAGGCTATCTAATCAACTACAATGGTCTACACATACACTCTTCTACCCTACTTACAGTCCTGTTACACATGGTCGCATGGCGCCTACATTCACAGGCCGGCAACCTCTGCCCACGGCACACGACTCGACTCCGTGCTGTAACATGTCCACCCGCCTGGTCGCGGCAACGCTGTTCTCATCAATCGGTACACGCTTGAAATATCTAGCGTACACTCAGTTACTTGCCGTCGACGATTCTCGGCGTTTCATCGCCACAAGGGATATTCAGTTCTCAGCCGACACACTTCTCTGCTTTCGTGATCTGTCTGTCATGGCTTCCCAACTCCGACTGACTCCCTTTGTCCGTGCGCCCTGCTCGACCCTCCTAATCACGTGGCCTCCTCCTCGCAATTCTATTGGCCACTATCTTTAGCCCGTTACCGGTGTCTTTTTCCTTATCACTCTCCGTGATTATTTATCACTATTAATGTTTCAACAATCTATGTTGCTGTTAACCAGGTCTTAAGTAATCTGACTCATGGCATATGCCCCCCGCAATTTCAAAAATGTTCTACATTTTTGGGTTCTTCCTTATCTCTACACTTGACATGAGTCAGCTTGGTCGCACATGCCTGTCCCTGGTCGCACATATCTGTCTACTGCCTCATGCCTTTGAGCTTGCTTCTCAGTTCCCTTTAACTTCCCTCTGTGTTACGTTGATATTCTGCCATACCTTCACACAAATTATAATGTCGGACACGAATATCCGTCTATTCCCAAATAGACCTCGTGTGGCCTCAACCCCCTTTGTATTCGGCAAGTTGAGGACCAACCTACTATGAGTCCCAATGTCCCACCCCGGACATTCCCATAAGGTTCCTCATTTATACCTCGGTACAAGCAACTGACACCCTCCCCAGCCCTTAAGCCCTGGGTGCAGGAACGTGTGTATTGCAGACATATCAATTTCACCCATATTTTGTTTAAGCTCTATCTTGCTCCTGAGTAGTCTATGCTACGACTGTGGATCTCTTTGGTGTGAGTACCTATGACTCTTGTATTTGTCTTGTCAACGTGTGTGCGTGGTCGGCTGCCATTAGTTACTTGTGCTCTATGGCTATCTATTCCCTTCATTTGCCTTATGTTTATGCCTGGTGTTCTTACTACCAACTTTTTCCTTGTAGTGTTCCTAATACCATGACCCTTATATACCTTTATATACATCTACTGCCATGCTGAAGTGCTACATGTTGAAATCTTATATGTACACAGTACTACCACTTGGTACTATTATCAATGGTACTACCAATAATCCTACTACACTATCCTTGTATCCTTTCCTTCAATTTCACTTGCACTCTGTTCTCTCTCTCTCATTCCCTCTCTTCATCCTTTCATCGTTTGTCTTTCTCTCTCTCTTTTTTATGTACTTTGTCTTACAACACACATACTAGAACCTCAAATGTTCCGTCTATGCCTTTATGCTTCCTGTATACTGGTGTGCAAATATCCCGTTGCATCCCGGTTGTGTTCAAATTAATTCTCATTGGCACAAATTCCTACTCTCAGTCTTCTCGTCCCCTTTTTCTCACTTCGCTGTCACTCCTCATATTCTCATGTTATGTATCTGTTACCACAATCACATAAGTTTCTCCTACCAATTGTACATGTCTGTCTTTCCAATTTACAATATTGTCATAAAATCTGAATAGTATATAAAATTGGACTCACATGTAATATTTCAAGCACTATTCAAACTTTCACTCGCCTATCATTATCATCTTTGTGACATCAATATGTATCACTGGTAGTAATGTCTCAGTTACCTTCTTCTTCTTTTCCTTTTATGTTATGGGTGTCATCTGTGATGTATCGTGGTTTTAGACCCACTGTCAACCTTCCTGCTCTGGTAGATGTTGATCCTTCTTTTTTTCCAGTTACTGATCATTCATCAGTTTCTAGCATCTCTAGCACCGACATCTCATTTTATACGTTATGTGTTACAATCAGGTAATAGTACAATCAACACTGTTACAATTATTGTTAAAATTACATGCATACTGATTACAAATATACATGGCATGATGATCATGATCATAAGAACGTACTGATGTTTATGGATGTACTTAAAGCCATTAAAATTATATTTATCTCTATCTACGTATATTATGAGTTTTGTTTATTGAATGATTGTGAATGTTATTAACTATTACTCCCTTGGTTGGTTCTGGCTGGTATCTGTCTTCGCTAACTGTATCTTCTACCCATCAGATTCCCAATCTTCCTTGCGTCTGTCGGTCTCAGCCTCTTCAGTCAGCTAGTGAGGTAGCATCTTTGAGGTACCTTCGACATTATCTCTTCTGCTCAGTCATTTACACCCCTTAACTATCTGAAATTAACAACAGCCTTGGGTGTATATATATCCATACATACATATTTACATTCACAATGGCATATTATATTACAGCAATCCTATCACATTTCCTACATTGACATGTTATCATGGTCAGTACCACAACGTGCCAACCACTGGACCAATCACCTTGTATGAACGCATGGTTTCCTAGATGATAGTCTTACCGTATGCCCTATTGTACTATCGGGATTTTGTCCCTAATCTGACCAGATCATTTTATCATATAGACGGTCTAACGTTTCTTAGGCCATGTTATTGCTAGCATTCACAGACTTCATATATATATTTTAACCACACTATTACACCTCTGTACTGTTTGTATTTTTTTTCCCCTGATGACTTTACCACCTCATCATGTTACTTCAATCAACCTTATACCTATCAATGCATTCATTCTACTACAACAATTCTACCTGTACCAATCACATACACATAGCTTTTATACACTACAAGTATATACAAACATGTATACGACATAAACATAAATATGGCATGTATATACAATATACCTATCCTACGATACGAGTTTCCCGTAGGAACATGTGATGTCTCCTTAACATGTAGTATTGTACAATGATTTGCATCTTCTTGTGTAATATATGTTGTTATTGATTTGAACTTATCTATTTCTTTTGTCTTTTCTTTCCTTTCCTCATCTGTTAACCCTATACTTTTCCAATACCTATTCCAATTCCTTATTTTGATGTCCTGTGTTCGTTTATTTATTTGATCTTTTGGAATTTCCTCTTGTTGCCATTGTGCTAACAGAGCGTCTGTGTCAATGTACCGTACGTGTGGCCTCTTTGGGGGAATTTCATTCTCCCAACCCGATTCTGTGTAGTCTGTAACATCTGTTTGTTTTATCTTCACCTTCTCTTTTGACCTTTCTTCTTGACTGTTTTTCTTGTTGCATACGCCCTCTTCGTCCTGTAACCTATACCCAGATACTGACCTACTCTCTTGTGCTGAACATGCTTGTTGTACCATTTGTTTTTCTAACCTGTTAGCACATGTGTGAGTCAAGTATGGCATAAAAAATTGTTTCACCATTGCTGTGCTGTCGTTGAACTGTAGACAATCCACTCTAAAGTTTTCCACACCAAAGACTACTTTCTCCTTTTCGTACTCTGTTAGGTCTGGCCTAAAATTTTATGTATCCCATGTCAGTTCTTGCTGTGTCAACTGTCTTAGCTCTTCGCGAATATCAACTGGTCCATGCCTATCGTCCATGATTGTGTCGTTACCGTCGGGACACATTCCCTGTACGGTCCCTGTACTAGGGTCCCTTGTTTGTCCTTGAATTCTTCTGTATTCTTCGCCTGTATGGTAAATGTCTGTTCCTATGTCTGATGGGTCATCATCTACTTTAATTTTAATGTCTTCTGTCGGGAATGTCCATGCCGCATCGCAATCTGCTATTTCTAAGTTCTCTTTTTCCCATTTGTTTATGTCCTGGGGTGTGCACTCTTTGACCTCTGGGATATTGCCCAATATTAGCTCCGTTGTGGGATGTGGTAACACTGCCGCTTTTTTCCGCCCTTTGTAGTAAGGACAGTCAATGTCTGTCCAAGCTACTCTATACTGCTCTAACGCCCCGCCAAATGTTCTGCACGTCACTCTGTCGTCTGTATAGTCTTCGTCTCTTACCATCTTCCTGTCTACCCCCACAATTGTTGTCCCTGTGTCTCTAACCATTTTCACTGCAAAACCATTCACTAATGCTCGTCGAACGTCCAGATTTCCGTTTGTTATGTATGCAGAGTTGGCTTCCTGCATATACACTTTGTTGTCAGTCATGTCGCCCTGACAGTCATATATGTGTGTTGCATTTGTGTCTTGTTGTTCATCCTCGTCGCTGCTGGACATGGCGTATGCCATGTTGGTGTCTTCATTCAGTTTTCTCAGACTACACGTCCTTGCCAAGTGGCCATAGCTTCTACATAACCAGCATTTCAGACTGTCTCTATAGTCTGCATACCTATTGCTTCTTCTGACCGACATATTCTTGAGGTATGACTTATACTCAGGATTTCGGTCGCACATTTCCAACGACCCGTGTTGGCGATCACAATATTTACATTCTCTTACTGGGCCAGTTCGAACTACGTCCGCTTGTCTCGGTGGGATTTGTGTATATCTATTCATTGGTTGATATTTACTTCTGGGTCCGTATGATTGCCTTCGATCAGAGAACCTGGCAGCTGCTCCTACTATAAGTTCTGGCTGTGCCCCCTCTGCAAAAATCTCCCTATGGGCATTATAATACGCCTCACCCTTGGACTCCATTTCAGATATTGTGGCGCATTTATTTTCAAGCAGGAACGTTGCCATGGAGTCTGGCACAGCTGAAATAATTTTATCTCTCAGCATCAGGTCTCTGTGCTTTTCGGGGTCGTTGCCTACTCTAGCTGCCTTCAGCCATTTGTCATATAGAGATTGAGTTTCGGCCATGAAATCCATGAAGGTTTGGTTCGACTTTGGAGTCAGCACTCTAAATGCGGTTCTCAGACCCGCCTCATCTAAACTAAAATGTGCCAAGACTCTTTCCTTGACATAGTTGTAATCAGTTCGCCGATGCTCTGGGATGCCCTCTACCACCTTCAATGGCTCCAAGGCCAAATGCTTATGGAAGAGGATCGCCCACTCTTCAACTGGCACCTTGTAGTGGTTCATCAACACTTCGAAGTTGGTAACCCATGCAGAGATGGAATCCCCTTGTGCAAAGTTCCTGATGATACCTTGATATCTTCGAATGGGGTCCAATGCTTTGGCTGCCAACTTAGTTTTTTCAACTTCAGTTTCTTTCTCCAGTTCTAGCATCTTTACTTTAATACTCCCCTCCACATCTTTGTCTTTCAATGTTAATTGTACTGCCAGTTTCTCTTTTTCGAAAGCTAGTGCTGCCTCTTGTGCTGCTAATTTCTGTAGCTCAAGTTCTTTGGCGTCTTTAGCTGCCGCTTCTTGTGCTGCTAATTTCTTTTCTTCGAGTTCTGCTTGTGCTGCTAATTTCTGCCTTTCAAATTCTCTGACTGCTGCTCTATCTTCCCGTTCTTGCTTCTGATGTTCAGTCACTTTATTCTCCGCCCACGTCATAAGCTCTTTTCCTGTGAAACCACACTTCTCACCTAGAGCTATGAAGTCTGCCAAGGTAGACATGATTATCTGTTATCTATTAGTCCGATTATATATATCACTATCAGTACACGCAGTAAGTGTTGTCGCTGATCTTGTTTTGGTAACCTGTAACAGAAAAAGATTAACTAACCACCATCATCCCTGTGGAAGCACAATCTAATTCATCAGGCTGATTGCACAATACCATACAAAGGTGTCTAATAGCTCTCTGTAATTGAGCAGTACACATAGAAAATTAATTGGAATTAACTTGCCCTGTATATATCCAGCGATGTTTCCAGTGGCTTGATCCTGATTCTCGGTTCACTTCCGCTTGCTTCCGGGCTTGATCCAAATCAGCGTGGCCGTCCCCGTTTCACTCACAGGTCGACAAGGATAAACTTGGTCGTCAGGTGCAGCTCCACATCAATGGTGTAGATACCTCATAGTGTACTACTAACTGTCATGGAACACATTTCTGGAACAGATACTAGTTTTGACATAATTAGTCTATGCCAGCATTCTAATGCATGCAGCCCCCTGAATACGGCTTCACACTGTAATTCTTGTGGCAAGATGCCATAATGTTTCTGTATTTCTATTTTCCGGGATTTCCTAATATTAAAGTGTTGTCGCTCATGCACAACGCCAAGTTAATCAGAAATTATAACGTTGAGTATCGACGTATGTTCTGTTGTTTGTATTGCTGCTACTCATCTTCTTAGCTTTCGCAGAATTGGCGCTGACTGCTCCATTGTACTTTGCACCATGAATGCTAACTTCACTGATGATACCTCACTTTGAAACCATCACCTGAATCAAGTTGCCCCATATTCTTACTTATGCTCTTCAATGTTTAATACAACCGATTACTTTCCTGAGCTGTTGAACCTCGCTTACTGCGGGTTACTTTCTTGTACATAAGCTCAAGCGTCCTATGTTCCACACCTAGCCATGGTTTTCTGTTATCTATAATCCATGCGCTTGTGCTATTATCTTGTTGGTGTACATAGCCTTAACTGTTTATGGTTAATTGAAAAATCTGTAGCTGACAATACATACATACTTGTTCACTACTATAATAACCATTGCCTCAATTTTGCCGAGTTCTTTCGAAGGACGAATGCCCCCACGTTGCCAACGAGCCCTTTCTGACGTAACTAGGGGTATTGAGATGCGGCTACGTTGACACTCTTTATGAATTACACACTGATACACCGTGAACACAACTCGTCACCACCGAGTGATAGAATGGCATCATGTATTGTTTCTATGCGACACAATCACTGGGATATTCAAAGGTACATGTACACCCACGACATTTGTTTACACACTGATTGTAGTACGTCCTGCTATCCAGGCTATCTAATCAACTACAATGGTCTACACATACACTCTTCTACCCTACTTACAGTCCTGTTACACATGGTCGCATGGCGCCTACATTCACAGGCCGGCAACCTCTGCCCACGGCACACGACTCGACTCCGTGCTGTAACATGTCCACCCGCCTGGTCGCGGCAACGCTGTTCTCATCAATCGGTACACGCTTGAAATATCTAGCGTACACTCAGTTACTTGCCGTCGACGATTCTCGGCGTTTCATCGCCACAAGGGATATTCAGTTCTCAGCCGACACACTTCTCTGCTTTCGTGATCTGTCTGTCATGGCTTCCCAACTCCGACTGACTCCCTTTGTCCGTGCGCCCTGCTCGACCCTCCTAATCACGTGGCCTCCTCCTCGCAATTCTATTGGCCACTATCTTTAGCCCGTTACCGGTGTCTTTTTCCTTATCACTCTCCGTGATTATTTATCACTATTAATGTTTCAACAATCTATGTTGCTGTTAACCAGGTCTTAAGTAATCTGACTCATGGCAGACATAATGACATGGAGGGACATCAGTGTCAGAAATGACTGGCAGCAAACGAGGCAGAAATCTGTGGCACGTGTATACAAACTTGAAGATTGGCGAATCAGTCATGTGCACATGTGGGTTAGCGCAGCAGACCGGAAGATCACATACTCCAAGACTGCACACAGTACGACATATCAAGGTATACCGTCTGGACTAGAAACACAACAGTGGGAGATATACTCTATGGACCACTGAGTGAGCTGGAAACAAAAAAAAAAAGCTAAATTCATACAAAAGACAACATTGCAGATTTAGACAATAAATTTCAAGCGAACGAAAGAAGAAGGTATGTATTATGGACCACTGAGAATTAAACTAGACAGTAAAATATAGATAGAGACACCATTGCAGATGTAGACAATAAATTTCAAGCAAACGACAGAAGAAGAAGAAGAAGAAGAAGAAGAAGAAGAAGAAGAAGAAGAAGAAGAAGAAGAAGAAGAAGAAGAAGGGGGAGGGGGAGAAGAGGAGGAAGAAGAAGAGGAAGAAGAAGAAGAGGGCTTTCGAAACGCAGCTGCAGACGATTTGGCAGCAAACCGTCTTGCGTTGGTTTTTTTTCGAAATGGTATGAATGCCGGTCGTTCAGAAAGCAATGGAAAACTACTGAACGTAAACTTGCCAAGAGATCACAACAGCAAAAAATGGTGTTGATGCGACGCCCCATAAAGAATATGTAACTATGTTTTATTCTTTCATTACAAGGGAAATAATTTCAGTCTGGTGAAGTCATATTTCGGCTTTAGCAATCAAGGGGAACAATTATAGATTTGACTATACTTGTACTGATAGCTATTTTGCAAGAGAAGTATATGTTTATTCCTGTAAGCATTTTATTCATATTTTGGATGGTATCATGTAATGTTACCATTATAAAAGCTTTACACATTTTTGATTATTATTTGAAATTTCAGACACTAAATTTTTGTGTAATAAATATTGTTTAGTACATTATTTCTTTCTTTATCTCATAGGCCGCGTCTGTCCAAACAAACGTTAGGTTTACTCTGGTTTCTCTTCACAACGTATACATATTTCGCCGACTTTACTTTGTCGCACTAGATGAGGTCGCGCAATTCGCGAGGCTTGGCGGGGAGAGCTCAACATCTCCAGCCTGCCAAACATGTGACATGAATACAGACAGTTTGAAATAAGCAACATAATTATGCTCAACCGTTTCTTATATTACAACAAAACTGGCAGCGGAAATTAAAATAATGAGTATTAACATTCGAGGTTTAAGATCCAAAATTAATCATCTTATACCACTCATACACAAATATAAACCTGATTTCTTCTTCTACTTCTGCGTTCATCCAGAGTTTTTTGGTTTTTTTTTTCCGGTTGTGATTGCGTTGTGCCTGTTGACAGCAAATCTGCGTTCTTGCGCCGTTAGGCCGACACATCCGACCTCTGCGGGCATTTGTTGACTGGGTTAACCATCCCGGGGGATTCTTAGGACGTTTTACTCTCACTATTGTGGTGTCATCCCCCATCCCAGCTGGCGCATATAGAACAGCCAAAGACATCCTGGTGAGCCCTCAAGGGAAGGCAGGGGCAGACCATGGGCATTCTCCGCCATCCAAGGAGGCTTCCATACTTGCAGAGCCGACACATAGCGCTCTGGTACTGGGCTCACCCAGTCTGCTGATGAGATCCACACAGTGAGCTTTCGATTCGGACTTTCCACGTAATGGATTTGCTATCCAAGCAATATTCCATTTCGTGCCACTAGGACACTTTTCCACCTTTTATGAAGCCCACACAGCGAGCTTTCGATTTGGGCCTTCCACATAATGTACTTGCTATCCAAGCAATATTCCATTTCATGCCTCTGGGTCGCTTTTGTAACCGACATACCTGTGGTATGAAGTGTGGCAGTCTGAATACTTCTTCATACACCTTTAAATGTCAACCTGTATGTAGTTAAAGTAAGCTGCGGTCAACTTGAGCTTGTTGATATCTCCATAGAGCTTGTCCTCAAATGAAGCAGGTGTGGGCCAACATATCTTTCTCTGTTCTTCGTATGTTGGGCAATCCTGCAGCAAATGTTTTGCTGTCATTTTTCCAGTTCGACAATTACATTTATCGGTATCTCCTATCTTTAGTTTATCGAACAAGTGGTATTTCAGCCTGTTATGTCCTGTGCGGAGTCTGAAGATTGCTACTTGTTCTCTTCGGTCGAGTTTGTAATATGCATCATCCTTCTGGTGGCCTGGATGCTCTGATTCCCAATTGGTTCTTTAAGTACTTTTTATCAATCTCTTTGCCTCATTATAGGTTATGTCTATGTCAGGCTGTGGTAATCATCCGCCCTCTTTTGCCAGTCTGTCAGCCTCTTCATTTCCAGGTATAATGTGATGGGATCCACTGTGTTACAATTTTTTTTTTGGGATTTCTGGCATAGACCATGGAGTGCTCCTCTTAGGTCAGCTATTTCTGTGCTGTTATTGCTCTTCAGTCTTGAGACAGCTGACTTTGCATCTGTGAAGATAGCTATTTGCTTCTCTATAGCTATTTGCTTCTCTTTATTTTCCTCCATCAAGAGCATTTCTGCTGCAGTTTTCAGAGCCTCTACCTCCGCTTTGAAGTTACTTGAAAACTTTCCAGTTGCCACTGAATGTGCTTTTTTCACTCCATTTTTTAAATTTAGGAGAATTCATCCTCCTCCATTCCCTATTGAATTTTTGGCTGATCCATCTGTATATGCATGGGTCCAATTGCTGCTTGCGTAATGTTCTTTTATGTAGTTTAGAGTTATTTCTCTTCTTTCGGTTTCATGCTGAGTGTTCTTTTTCTCAATACTAGGAATGTTTTCTATCATCTCAGGCAGTTGCTGCTGTCTCCAAGTTGGGAACTTGTGTGCATTGTAAATGGGTTTGACTGTTGATGTGTTAAGTATAGGATCTGCTCTAATCTTTCGTTTTGCAGCTTCTACAAAGTTGCTACGCTTCAGTCTTCCCTTTCCAAAACCACTAAACCTTTTATACATAGGGTGGTCTGTCAATCTTCTAAATTTTTCTGCTTGTTGCTGGGCTCTGCTATCTCTTCTATCCTGCATTGGTTGTAAATAAGTGATCTTTTCTAGTTCAATAATAGGCGTTGTCTTCAGGCTTCCAGTTATGATTTGCATTCCTTGATTTTGGACTCTACTTATTTTGTTAAAGTTTGACTTGGCTGCTGTTGCCCGAGCTGCAATGCCATATTCCAGTACTGGCCTCACCCGTCCAGTATATAACTTCTTGAGAACTTTCTCATCTGCTCCCCACGTTGTACCAGCAAGCTTTTTCATGATTGCCATTCTTTGCCTTGCTCTTGTTCGATTTTTCTCAACCTATGTTTTCCATGTCAGGCGACGATTAAAGGTGACTCCTAGATAGTTTGGATTTTCTTCATGGCGCAATATTTTTTCATTCAATACCAGCTTAGGTTGCTGAGTTTTATTTCAGAGGGAGAATACTGTGCATGTTGTTTTCTCCTCACTTATCTTCACTAGCCATGATTTTGACCAGTCCTCTAGCGCTAATAGGGCTTGCTGTATTCTGCTGTTAGCTGTACTAATATATTCTTCAGATGTCCATATGGCTAGGTCATCTGCAAAGGAAGATGTGTGTACTCTGGCTGGAAAATGTTCCGTGATGTCGTTTTTATATGCTAAGAATAATGTTGGTGAAAGAACTCCTCCTTGGGGACACCTTGCTCCAACAGCATCATTTTGCTGGTTTGTCCTTGTACTTTTGTCCTGGCAGTTCTTTTCTCAAGGTAGTGGCTGATCCGTTTGTACATTTTCCCACAAACATGCATTTTTTGCAGTTTTACTTTCAGTCCTTCCTTCCATACTTTATCAAATGCTTTTTCTAAATCTATCCAGACCGCTAGTGTGTGCTTTTTCTCTTGGAAGGCGTCCTCTATTTCCTGAGCTATATAGGTTATTTGATCTTCATTGGATCTGTACTTTCTGAATCCTGCTTGGTGTGGTGTTAAGAGTTTGTTTTCTTCCAGATGCCATGTTAGTGTCGTGAATTCGTTTAAAGTGTCGTCCCTGGAGTGAGGGGAGTCAACACCCACATTATATTTAATCCTGGAGATTCCACCAGCTTCCGTCCACCACACTAATTCGGTTCATGGACACCTCTTTCTCTCTCTCTCTCTCTCTCTCTCTCTCTCTCTCTCTCTCTCTCTCTCTCTCTCTCTCTCTCTCTCTCTCTCTCTCTCTCTCTCTCTCTCTCTCTCTATCTATCTATCTATCTATCTCTACCTGATCGTGCCCCCTCTCATTCTTCCCCAACGCAACATACTCAACAACTCTTGCTTCTAAAATTTAATAACAATTAATTTATTAAAAGAAAAGTGTAAAGTATGTGAGACGTGTATGCGAAGAAAATGTGTGTTGTATATTCTAGTGTAAATGTAGAAATCCGACCACAAAGCTCAGGATCAGAGTCCACTCATCACTGGCAAGGATTACACGACATCACAAGAATCAGCACAATGGACCTCACCAAACGCTGCGTCTCTCCCGCCTGACAGTGTCCACCTCCAGGAGCTTTGATAACCACGAGGCCTGATCCCCACTCAACTATACAGTCTAGGACTGATACTATTGTTTGTCCTTAAAAAAACTGTTCCTAACAGTTTATAGAAACTGAGACCCCACAATTCCTGCACAGTGAAAAGCGGAACACTTTCCCATGAACATGACATTCTTCCTTCTTACGAAATGTTCTACAGTTTTCACTCTTAAAACAGTCATTGCACTTAGTCTCAAATAGATCTCTTAATTTCCCATGTAAAGTCTTAATGTTCTGATGTCCTTGTTAAGTGGAACAAACACTCTCCAATGTTTGGTTTCATGTAGTGTGAAACTCAATCCCTACTGTTCTAGTAATAAGTGGAATGAACGTCCATCACCACTGGTTTATTCACGAATGGTATGAAAACCAGAACCCATTATTATGTTGCTGTCCACAGGTAGTGTAAAATATTCTCAATAATATTCTCAATATTTATCCTGTGGGATACTTATACTATTCAGCTCCACCGAGCAATGTTTTATAAACTTTTTCTAGCATAGGCCCAGTGAGAAAGTTGCTGACCAATCTTCCTGCATCAAAATTATCCGGGTCTGAATTTTCAATATTTCTGCGTTCTTCATCCCAACCAGAGGGAATACCTTATGACAACACCTGCAGTTCTCCTAAATAACATCTACATTTTGCCATGACAGGCACGTATAAAATAATTAAATCTAATTAATCCCGCACACGGTAGATGTTATTAAAATCCATAACTGCAGTGACAAAGCACGTCCGCCTAAGTCCACATTTTTATTTGCACTCGCTGTAAACAAATCATTGTTTTTTTTCCCCAAAGAGCCTTGAGATTGTTCACGTGACATCTTTGATGTCAACACAGGTGTTCCCAGGGGCAGATTATCCATTTCATAAAGATTCTCTCCCTTTGATCCACCAATAGCAAAGTTGCTTCCCTGTTTCAACATATGCCTACAATTTTCTGTCTTGTGGCAAACTTTCAACAACAGCCCTCCGTCTCTCTTTGATCCTGTGAGTCGGTAAAACTGACCTTGTCATATTTCTCTGTCTCCCAGGGAATTCTCAAAACCGACGGTACTGTTTCATCCCACCCGCTCCCAGGAAAACCAACTTGTAGCTGCGAATCAGACTGTCTTTGGTAATTTCTATCATCTGATGGTTAATTTATAGTGATTACACGACAGTTAGCCTGCCATTGATAATGCGTTCCATTAATTTTCCTACACAGCTAAGTAGACTGATAGGTCGATAGCCATTTGGTTCTTCCAGGTCTTTTCCTTTCTTTGGGACTGGTATTAGTATAGCTTCCTTCCATGCCTGTGGGACTATTCCCCTCTTCCAGCTGTAATTTAGGACTGCGAGTAGTTTCTTTTTTGCCGTAGTGCCTAGTCCTATTAGCATTTCATTTGTGATTCCATCCTTTCCTGGTGATTTCTTCTTTTTTAGGGTATTCATTGCCTGTTCCATTTCTTCCATTGTTAGATTTGCCATCATATATTCTGCTGCTGTCTCTGTATTACTATGATGTATCTGTTTATCTTTGATTGCTTTCTTCTGTTCGGTTGTAATATCAATGTGGTTTGCACTAACATAGTGTTCCATTAGTGCATTTGCAGCCTTTTTTCCTGTAAGCAGGGCATTTCCTTGTTTAATTGTTATTTGTTTGTTTCTAGGTCCTTCATTGTTCATGGCTTTCACTAGTTTCCATAGATTGTTTCCATCCCTGTCAAAATTCAGGTGTTATGTTTTGTTCCCCTTCTTCAATCTCTTGTTGTTTGATTTACTGTTCTTTTATATTTTGCTGAGATGGCTTTGAGAGAGATGTTCGCTTCAGTTGTTTGTTCTCTCTCTGCAGTCTCCCTGGCATCTTCAACTTTGTCCTCCAAAATTTGTAGTTCTTCAGTCCAGTATGGTTTGTAATTTTTTCTCGCTCCTCTTGGAATAGACTCAGTGGCTGCCTGTATTATTGCTCTGTTTAGACTTTCCACCATTTGCTTCATGTTGCCATATCGTGTATTTATGTTTTCACAATATTTGTCTGTTAGTATGGCAAATCTGTCCCAATCTGCTCGTTTGTAATTCCAGCGGGGCAAAGGCTTTTGCTCCTGTGGAACATACTCCATATTCATTACAAGCTTGATTGGTCTGTGGTCACTACCTGCTAATTGGTCAAGCACATGGCGATCGATTTTGTGGAGGATGTTTCTTGTTCAGAAAGCTAATTCTGGAGTAGAAGTGGTAAACCATCTTCTGGAGTAGAAGCTAGGTGTGTCATCCACTTTGTTCAGTAGATGGAGATTTGAGTCTATTTTCCAGTCCTCCACTTCATCTCTTCTTTTGTCAGTATCTGGGTATCCCCATCTTTCTGAACGGCTATTAAAGTCTCCTACAATAATATAATTTGTGTCAGTTATTTTCATGTTTGAGAGTGTAAGATCCTTATTTGCCGGGCTATACAGATTGTAAATTCTTATTTTCACGTCCTTTATCATTATATCAACACCTATATTTTCTGTTTGGTTGTCAGAGATCACAGATACTTCGCTGCAAGGTATTGCATTTCGTGTAAGTATTAGAACTCCTCCTTTGTGTCCTTCGCGGTCGAAACGTGTGGCCTGATATCACATGACTGAAAAATTGCGATTGACGTTGAGGTGTGTCTCTTGAATGCATGCCACATCTATTCTACCTTTATGAAGACGCTGTGTTAGGGAGACTTTCTTGTTATAAACTCTAAACCTGATTTTATACTCATACACGAAACTAACGTTAACACCGACGAACACGCAATCATATATCATCAACATGCTTAGGTCGAAGACACTCATGTTTTAGTCTTAGTACTCAACATATCGGATTGGGTACAACAATAATACAGACATCAGGACAGGTGGCAGATTAGTACAGAAGGACAGGGACTGCCAGTGTAGGATAGCTATAGTACAGGCTGGGAAATAACATAAATAAATACACAATTGTCAACATACACGCACCGCCCTGACTACAGAAATCAGCCGCTCTTCTACCAAACACTGGAAAATTTATTATCACGCTCATATTCGGTGTCACAACATCATTTATGGGGTGATTTTGAATTGCATACTTTCGGCGCATGACCTTATAAATGGAGATGTAAGAATGCAAATTAGAAACACAACGGGGGAGGAGGAACATCAGTTAGACACATTGCAAACAATTTTAGATATCCATGGGCTAACAGACGCATACAGGCAGATGCATCCCATGGAACAGATACAACATACACAAACAATGCGCATAACAGAGAAGCGCGATTAGATAGACTTTATGTACCCATAACACATCATATAACACAAGTCAAGCATTTACAGGAGACACTGAACTTCACAGACCATAAGTCTGTAGTTGCAACAATAAACACAGTACAAGCAACACCACATCTTAGAAGATCTCCCCATTGGAAACTTAACAGCACACTTTTACAAATTCAGGACTATGTAGATTGTCATATGCCAAGTGACAGACTAGTAGAGAGAAACTGATGAGCAAGCGCAATCAGCAGGTATAAATAGAATAATAAGAGAAATGAGCACAACAGGGCACTGATAATAAACAGTGCCACGTCATAGAGTTGCGTAGGATAAAAACGCAACGGCAGTCTTAGTACATTACAGCGCCAGCGTTCATCTAGGTTAGACGTCCATTACATCACTCCACATTTCCATGCTCAACAGTTACTCGTTCAGGTAGAGACTTAGGCCACATGTACACACACTTCCAGCTCACGTTCCGTCATGGTCGGCTGCTGCGACTGCTGACTGCCGCACCGCACTCTTAGTAAGGATGTTCTCTTGCCAGCGAAACTCTGCGTTCTTGTTGGGTCATCGTACCGATACCTCGACGTGAATTGATGGCCGGGGACCGTTAGCTCCAATACCACCATTGCAAGCCATATGGGACACTTTCATGTAATGCCCAAGTCAGGTAGGAGTGAGTGGTTGTGAACGCAGTGCAGGAGCATCAGACGACATCGAAAGACTGAAGGCTGGAGATGTGCGAATGCTCATTACTGTCACCTGTCGGTTCATCAGTGGCCAATACATACGTCACTGTTCATCTCAACTCGTCTCAGAGTTTGTTATTTGATGTTCGCCTTCGTGTAATGTGTTAGGAGTGAGGAGCAGAACTGCCGCACCTGTCTTCATATCAATCAGCTGATTATCCGGGATCATACCCACGAGCCATTGCCCAGAGCGCCAGTTGATCGGGGGTGATCATATTGCCAATCACGCTTGTGACATATCTGTCGTTCTGGTTGTAGCAGAGGAGAAGAAACCTACCCCAGCGTAACCAGCCCCGTGACATGGGGGTCATCGGTGAAAGGACATACATGCCTGAAATATCGTTTGGAGGAGATTACATTGTCCTTGAGCGGAGCGTTGGAGGTCAGTACAACGGTCACATATAACAGAAACCACAGCTTAGTAATGATAACACTACATACGGACAGAACACACAACTTTTCGTTTCTCAGAGGACCACGCCGATTTACAAGCTGGAGGCCATGTGGCGTATCCCCTCTTGTCATTTTTATCATCGAATGGTAGCATGATCGTCAATCAGGCTGTATGTCAAGTCGAGAGACATTGTGAAGTAACCTATCAATACTGGAGAGGACATCTGTACCAGTGTCGATCATCTGAAAATCCACACCTTGACAAAGAGGTGTGATTTCATCGTTATTCGCCGTAATATATGAAGATCAAGTTATCGTTTTTCGTTTTCGCTCGAGTCGTCACTCCGGCCAGGGAGCCTATTTTCTCATCATTATATGCTCTACCATAGAGCGTGATAGATGATTATTCGCCGCTTGATCTGTGAAGCTACAGTGGATGCCCACAGCAACTTATTGAGACAGAAGTCGCTCTACTCACGGAGCCAGGCTGTTTTACTAGAAAGTATTGGTGGTGACCCTCTTTCTAAAGAGCCACAGAATCAAAGTCATCCAAGTCTTCAATTTGTTACCGTTGCTGGCTATTATCATCCGAATCAGCGACGCGTTGCCACGGTGACATTTTAAGATACTGGAAAACATTTTTTCAGTACGAGACTTGCTCATCTTACGGAGCAAAAGAATCAGCGCCAGCCGACGCCTCGTCGGTGCTGAAATAACGCACATATTCAAGTTTGTCAACAGCCGACACATCGTTGGCTCAGAAACAACGTAGAATCGAATTAGTCAACGACAGACGCTATCAAGATCAACGCAGAATTGAATTAGTCAACGATAGACGCCTCTTTCTATCAGAAACAACGCAGAATTGAATTGGTCAACGACAGACGCCTCTTTCTATCAAGATCAACGCAGAACTGAATTGGTCAACGACAGTCGCCTCTTTCTATCAAAATCAACGCAGGCTGCAGGCTTTTGGTTGAAGCCTACTGAATGTCTACCTGAGGGATCGTTTCTTGCTATTATCAGAATCGAAGAATCTTCATTGTTCGACAATCGATATCAGTTCCAGTCGAAATATTTTAATACACTGCTTTGTGGAGGATCGCAGATTTTGAGCTAAATAGTCGTTTGTGGTCTTTCAGATTAGATGGTTACAGTCAGAATACTGTGGTTTTGCGCACATTATATTCTTTCCGCGTTCACTCATTTCTTTGGTGACGTCATAGGTGCGGCACATATGTCATTTCTTGCTGTGCAGTCTGATTCTTTGGTGTGCATAGTTTCCGGTGTTCATACAGGAATAGTATATTGCTGTTACTGAACTCTTTCATTTAACAGATTTTAGCTCTGTTTTCTTTGCTGAATTACAGTATCTATTTTCTGGATTATTATTTCCAAATTGTGCAGTACTTACGTTGTATTGTGCAAGTTCTTGTGTGGAAACATACTGTTTCTTAACATTTTCTGGTACTTTGAGTGTGTCAACAGGGTCTTTATACTTTACTAAATCACATTACTTGTGGGCTAGACTGCTCTCTACATTTCTTGTTAACAAATACTATTGATTATAAGTAAAACGTAGCAACATGTCGTCGCTACAGGATTTTGTTGCTATTGGTAAGGATGCAGGATTGACAGGACCAGATCTTATAGCTTGGTCGGAGAAACAATTCGCGGTTTTCCAGGCGCATGAAAGGGATGAGATGGCGGCAGTGAGACAATTAGAAAAAGATAAATTAGATGCGCAAAGGGAACAAATTGCTGAACAGGAGAGACAAAGATTATTTGAGAAGGAACAAACAGCGTCAGAAAATGAGAGGATAGCATTGCAAATTGCGGCTGAAAGGGAGAAAATGGCAACTCAATTGGCCGCAGAAAAAGAAAAGATGGCTGCGGAGAATGACATAATCGCAGCTCAGTTAGCCGCTGAGAATGAGAAGGTCTTAATGGAGACTCAGTTGAGAGAAAAAGAATTAGCTTTTAATCATGAACAGTTAAATACGGAGAAGCTTTTGAAGGAAAAGGAATTAGAAAACAACTTTAAAATGAAACAGTTTGACGAAGAAAAAGATGAACAGATTGCCAAACATAAAATAGAGGCACATTCCACAGATGCTGTGAAGAAATACAATGGAATCGTTAAGACCCATTCGAATTCAGATTCCATCTCTGACTGACTAATTTTGAGTTGATAATGCGTCACTATAATGTTGTAGAAACCGAATGATCAGTTTTACTGCATAGACATTTAAGTGGAGAGCTATTGCAAGTTGTGAAATTGAATCCGGATGAATTACGTAGTAATTATTCGTACATTCGTAGCAGGCTACTTTCTCACTTTTCTTTGGATGAATTTGGTTTACGTTCATCTTTCAAGAATCTTGCTCCTAAATCAGGACAGACGTTCCTTGACTTCTCTTCTTTAACGCAGATGACTTTTGACAAATGGGTACGTTCGGCTAATGTTAATAATGACTACAATAAACTACGTGACCTGATGATTAGGGACAAACTCATCTCTGCTGTTCCCTCTTCTATGGCCACATTTCTGGTCGAGCACAAATGTTCAAATATTCAACAGCTTGAGGATAAAGGTGAATCATTTTTCAATTCTCATAAGGACATATTTAATCAGGGTTTGTCCCCGTTGGTGGACACGAGTGAGTGCGAGAAGTTCCTTCACAAATCCAGGATGCAGGGATACAAAGCACAACAACATTCGGGTAGTCACTGGTATCAAAGACGAGAAAAGCAACAACAGAAGTATCAGCCTTATTCCCGACAGGAAAAAAAGGGAATTTGGACAACGTGTAAATTTTGCAATTACAAACACAGAAGCTTGCAAATTTGTGATAAACACGCGGATTTTTAAAGTTATATAAAGAAATTAGCAATGCAGAACAGAGACAGGTTTAATACCTATCAAAAACAGATGCAATGTTTTAAATGTAAAGCGTATGGACACGTTTTTAACCTTTGTCCTTTAAAACGTTTTTTATAAAGAAGCAAACATGGGGATGTTAACATCTAGCAGTGACAGTGAGTCGGTTAACATTACGCAAGCAAATACTGCTGAGGTAGAATATTCTCCTGTAGACCCAGTCTGTAATACATTCAGGTCTTTCATAGAGACGGTAGTTTGACATGTGGACATTTAGTGCCTATCCAAGAGACAAATGCTTTCCAGATCACAAATGGAACATTGTGAATGTGAAAAACTGTAGTTTAGTGCGTGATTCCGGTGCAAGTATAGTCGGTATACATAAAAGGTTGATTAAAGAGTCCTACTACACTGGGGAACATGTGATTTGTAGGAATTTTGGGGGAAGAAGGGAAAAGTTTCGAATTGCGTGCGCGGAAATTAAGTGCCCTGTACTTTTCCGGAAGATAAAAGTTGCTGTGCTTCATGACCCATGTGCAGATGTTTTATTGGGAAATATTCCAGATATACACGACGTCTCACCAGGAGACATAACACTATGGGAATCAGCACATATTGTAGCAAACGCCGTAACGCGGTTACAAACCCATAGAGATAAGCAGGTAAATCAACACGACACATTGTCTGAAGTGCAAACAATACAGCAACTAGTTGGGAAACCAGAAGATTTTAGTACTTTACAGGCTAGTGATGCATCTTTACAAGAATGTTATTCTCAAATAGATAACACACCAAAAGTTTCAAAAGCGGGTAAATGGTTTTTTACGAAATGGAACAACATTCTAAAACGGGTATATGAAAGAAATGGTGCCCAGATAGAACAGACTGCTGTGCCATTGCAATTCTGATAGAAAATATTACGGACGGCTCACGACATTCCGTTCGCAGGACATATGGGTGTAGCACGACCATTTGCCAGAATTTTATCGAATTTTTACTGGCCAGGCTTTGTAAAAGACATACGCAGGTATGTTCAGACATGTGAGGTGTGTCGAAGCACAGCACAAAAAGGTCGGCACCCCAAGGCACTAATGCAATCGACTGTTTTAGCCCCCCCTCCCGTTCGAGAAAATTGCGGTCAATATTGTCGGACCATTAAATACGGTAACAGACAGGGGTAATAGATATATTTTGACAGCAGTAGACACGTGCACCCGTTGGCCGGAAACTGTTGCCCTGAAGACAATCACGGCATCAGTTATTATAGATGCTTTTCAGTTACTCTTTTCAAGGATAGGTTTTCCTTTGTATATATTATCAGATAAAGGAGCGAAATTCATTTCTGGAGCTACTAGAGCTATAAGTAGGATGTTGGGAATCAAACAGATGTTTTCTTCTAGCTTTCATCCATGTCGAATGGGATTATTGAAAATTTAAATGGGACGCTAAAACGTGCATTGGCTAAGGTTACAGCTCAACGTCCAAAGGACTGAGATATCCTGTTACCAGCGGTATTATTTGCTTACCGATAGGTACCGCAGGACAGTACCTGGTTTTCACCATTCAAACTAGTATATGGTGCTAATCCACGTGGACCGATGCAAATTCTTGATGAATTGTTAACAGATGAAGTCAAGGATCAACCTACAAGAGAGGCATATAAACAGGTGACCAGCCTCCACGATAAGATAATGACTTCATGCACAATTGCTAAACAGGCATTACCTCATGCGGGAACGAAATATCGCCAGTATGCGAATCGGTCAGCAAAAACAATTGTGTTACAGGAGGGAGATGAGGTACTATTACTACTTCCGAATCCTGTTGAAGCTCTTGTCAACATCATGGCAAGGGCCATTTAAAATTACAAAGAAAATATCGGATGTAGATTATCAAATCTTAATTAGGGATAAAACTAGAATTTACCACATTAATATGCTAAAACCTTATCACTCGAGACAGCCTGACACCTCTGCTGATGTGGCTGATAAAGACATAAGGAATACTGCTCTATGTTCAGTGATAAATGAGTAGGCTGAAGATGCTATTCCACAAACAATCCCGACACCGATTGCAGAAAACAATAGTAGTTGGAAAACAGTTAGCATAAATAAACAGTTATCGCAGACTGATTACAAAATGTTTAGTGAATTATTGGAGGAATTTAGTGACATCTTCTCAGGTTCACCTGGTAAAACTTCTTTCATTAAACATCACATACATTTAAACTCTCAAATACCAGTAAGAACTAAGCCATATCCTATTCCATTACATTAGCAGGAGAGGGTGATTAAAGAAATTAAGGAGTTGGAACAAGCAGGCATTATTCGTAAATCGTCTTCGCATTACTGCTCACCTCTTGTAATTATAAAAAAGAAGGATGGTAATCTTCGCATATGTGTTGATTATCGGAAAGTGAATGCTTTAACGTACCTTGATGCTGAACCAATGCCCCAAATAGATGAACTGATAGCGGAAATGGCGAAGTCTACATGGTTTTCTAAATTAGATCTTACGAAAGGGTATTGGCAGATACCTATGGCAGAAGATTCGATTCATATTACTGCATTCGCAACATCATTAGGCTTGTACGAATTTCTGTATCTTCCTTTTGGTCTCCAGAATTCTCCTTCCGCCTTCACGCGTATGATGAGGATGTTGGTGAGAGGCATCACAGATATAGCCACATACATGGATGATATATGTATCCATACTACGGAGACTATATATCATGCGTACATTCTTAGGCAAATCTTTGCTGGCATTCGCATGTTTGGTCTAACGGTGAAACCTGGCAAAACTGAAATTGCTTTAGAAGAAATTCAATTCTTGGGACATAGAATCTCTAATGGTTTTCTATACACTGATCCAAACATGGTGACTAAAATTCTTAACATTAGTTCGCCTAAAACCAAGAAAGAAGTTAGAACTATTCTGGGTCTCATTAATTATTACCAGAAGTTTATAAGAAATTTTGCTGAAATGACTTCTAAGTTATCAGAGTTACTTAAGAAAGGGCAACCAAGCAAAATTAAATGGTCGGAGGAACATGAAAAACTTATTCACGAAATAAAAGCCTCGTTTAGTTCTCCGCCAGTTCTCAGAATTCCTGACATGTCAAAAGACTTTGTCATCCAGACGGATGCCAGTTCCCATGCTATATCTTGCAGTTTACTATAGGAATATAATGGATTGCTACATCCAGTTTTATATTCTAGTAGAAAGCTAAATAAGACTCAAAAACGTTATGCAATTACGGAGCTTGAGGCACTGTCTTTGGTGGAATCTGCTAATTCAAAATCTGCTATTCAAAAGTTTGCTAAATATCTTTTAGGAAGAAAATTGTTAGTCATCTCAGATAATATGCCATTAAAAATCTTTAAAGATGGTTCACCAAAGAATGCAAGGATCCATAGATGGGCTATACTTCTCCAAGATTATGATTTCACTGTTGCTCATATTTCTGGTAGTGAAAATAATTTGGCTGAATTACTCAGTCGATTGTAGAATATAAACATATATATACATTTCTTGAGGTTGGATTAAGTGAGAATATTATAATGTGTAATTTTGTTATTGCATTATGATGACCGTGGCTAATTTCTGAAATGCCACATAGTTATTAAAAGGTTAATTGGATATGATTAGTCACTTATTGTTATTAATGTTGCAGATTAATAAGAACTGTTCAACAGATGGACATTTTAACAGTACCGCCTGAATATATTTTGAAGTCGTGCGGATATTGGCGGATGCTACGGGTGCAGCATAGAAATTTGATGGTACCATATTGACATTTACGTGTGGACGAACATGTAAATGGGTAGTTTGCCACGTGGATATTCTGTTCAGGAACATATTTCATGTATTTCTACAAAAACAATTAACTTATTATTTGTGCATGTAACGTTGAAGAAAGCTACAAAAGTTAATAATTGACCTGATAGGTATCGGCAAATTAAGCTAGTGTGGATATTTCGAATGTGTTTGACTTTCCGAAGTAGGAAAATATAAACAGTAGTTACTTAATTAGTTTATTATATTTAAGTTAATTATATTATTGTTTCATTAATGGAATGTTGATTATTTTAATGTCATGCCTAGATACTTATGTAGTATTATAAAATATTAGTTGTTGATGTTCGTAATTTAGAATATCGTGATACTGAGTTACCTAGTTATATTGTGAGTAGTATATAGAGTAGTAGCTAATTCATGATAACTCTAAAAGACATCATAGGTGTTGTTTCACGACGGAGGAATGAAGAGAGATGATTGAATGGAAACTTTAACACACAAGTATACAAATTAATATACTCGTACATAATCACAATAATACTTATTATAAACACATATAACATAACATGTTACATATGTATTACACAGATATATATTAGTTTGCCACCATCGACATGATAGATAAATAGGACGAATGATGGAATGGTATGTTGACTTAGTTTAAAGTCGACATAATACGTTTCTTGCGTCGACGGAAATCAGTTGCTTAAAGTAGCTCGTAAGTTCGTCGGGTACACAACACAGGATTGTATTTTTAGTTAACTGCGGGTACTCGGGGTTACAGAGGCCCGTAGATATTTTTCAAGGGGTCAGCATGTAAACGCGATAACAGTTTAAAATATAATTTATGAACTGGCGGTGTTTGAACCTTGTCTTATTTACAAGTGGTCGGTCATGTTAACGCGAAAACAGACTCGATGATAATTTTTATAGTTATGCGCTGGCGGTGATCGGAACTTGAGTTTTAATCCTGTGTTTGATATCCCACGGTCTATGTTGCCTCAAGGTAGCAGTCTGTATTCCAAAGATGATGGATTCGTGGTCGAGTACGACTTGAAGTAATTTACGTCGCCTCCATCATTTGCATACATGTCGTAGGATAATAAGAGTGGGAAAAAGTTTTACAAACATTTTCATTTGTGAAGGGGGTAAGCTGTCATATGCCATATGACAGACTAGTAGAGAGAAACTGATGAGCAAACGCATCAGCAGGTATAAATAGAATAATAAGAGAAATGAGCACAACGGGGCACTGATAATAAACAGAGCCACGTCATAGAGTTGCGTAGGATACCAACGCAACGGCAGTCTTAGTATATTACAGCACCAGCGTTCATCTAGGTTAGACGTCGACTACATCGCTCCACATTTCCATGCTCAACAGTTACTCGTTCAGGTGGGGACTTAGGCCACAAGTACACACATTTCCAGCTCACGTTCTGTCATGGTCGGCTGCTGCGACTGCTGACAGCCACACCGCACTCTTGGTAAGGCTGTTCTCTTGCCAGCGAAACTCTGTGCTCATGTCGGGTCATCGTACCGATACCTCGACGTGAATTGACGGCCGGGGCCGTTGGCTCCAATACCACCATTGCAAGCCATATGGGACACTTTCATGTAATGCCCAAGTCAGGTAGGAGTGAGTGGTTGTGAACGCAGTGCAGGAGCATCAGACGACATCGAAAGACTGAAGGCTGGAAATGTTGCGAATGCTAATTACTGTCACCTGTCGGTTCACCAGTGGCCAATACATACGTCACTGTTCATCTCAACTCGCCTCAGGGTTTTGTTATTTGATGTTCGCCTTCATGTAATGTGTCGGGAATGAGGAGCAGACCTGCCGCGCCTGTTTTCATATCAATCAGCTGATAATCCGGGATCATACATACGAGCCATTGCCCAGAGCGCCAGTTGATCGGGGGTGTCATATTGCCAATCACGCTTGTGACATATCTGTCGTTCTGGTTGTAGCAGAAGAGAAGAACCCAAACCCATCGTAACCAGCCCCGTGACATAGATTGCATAACAAAACTTATCCTCACATACACAAGCGATATACCAGAGGGTAATGCGCGAGAACTCTGGGAAACACTTAAGCAAACTACACGAGAGAGAACACAATCACTAGCAGCAGTAATACACTAGCAAAAACTACAACAAGAAAAAGTATTGGAAAAAGCAATTAAGCTCTTACTAGACAGACAAAAATTCACCACACATCATAGCATTACAGGAAGAATTAGATCTCCACAGACATCATCGATTTCAGGGGGCTTTACTGCCAAAGTTACAAACTATAACACAAGAGATACCGAGTAAACAATACCGAGCTATAGAACAAAACATACAGCGCAGCAGACATATAGGCCAGATAATTGACAGGGAAGGAAATATACAAGTCGGAGCCACAACCAATAGCCTTAGCTTTGAAGATTATTACAGGAACCTTTACACAGAGGAAAACACACAGGCGCACGTACAAGAAACACTTTATGAAATTCACAAAACAACTTACAGAGGAACAGAAACTAACACTAGATACTGAATTAACACTAACAGATATAACACAAGCGGTTCACGGAATGCAGAAGGGCAAATCGCCTGGCCCTGACGGTATTACCGCTGAATTCTATCAGTTTTTCTTTCCTCTTCTAGGTCCCCTTTTACTAGCAGTATTCTCTGAATCTTTCCACAAACGAGAACTCCCATCCAGTTTCAACACGTCTTACATCACTCTTATTCCGAAGGAGAACACCGACAAGACACTTTTAAAGAGTTACAGACCGATCTCGCTTTTAAACGTAGACTACAAGATTTTAACGAATAAATTGAAACCAGTAATGGCATCTCTCATTCATGAAGACCAGCAATGTAGTGTACAACACCGGAATATCCAGCAACACACACACACTTCATAAGGGACATCATCAACTACACACATCTGAAAAACTGTCAGTCCTCAATTTCTCTCTTTAGATCAAGAAAAAGCATTCGACAGAATATCTCACTCATACCTCCACAAAACTCTCTCACACTGCAACGTGGGAAATTATTTTCGGACATGGGTCAAAAGTTTATATTTGAAACCGGAAAGTCGGATTCTATTAAACCATACCCTAACCAATTCTTTCAGGTTGACTAGGTCAGTGAGACAGGGATGTCCCTTGTCCCCATTACTGTACGTTGTCGCTCTAGAGCCACTTCTAGAAAAGATACGACAGGACGACAATGTCAGGGGTACGTTCATACCAGGGAAGGGTGAACAAAAGCTGCGTGCTTATGCGGACGATACCATTTTCTTTCCGACAACTGAAAAATCTGTACGGATCATTTTGGAAACGTTCTCGTTTTTCGGCAAAGGGAGTGGGGCAAAATTAAACGTCCAAAAATCTACTATAATGGGTTTAGGCAAATGGAAAAATAAGGCGGATTTTCCATTTGACTTAACATCAAACAATCTTGTAAAATTGTACGGAATAGTCTTCCCATGTCAACCAAATCAGACACACAAAGACACATGGCAAAATCTAGAGAAGAAAATAACAGATATGTTGCAGAGGTACAAATACAAAACAACTACCATATTTGGTAGAAGTACCATTGTTAATACATATATAATTCCAAAAATACTATATCTGTGCACAGTCCTAGATCCCCCACGTCAGACTGTCACAAACATAAACAAAGAGATTAGACGCTTTGTGTTTGGCAGCACCATCTACAGTATCAAACATACTACACTCATGCAAGACAAAAAAGATGGAGGTATCGCCCTCCAAGACATAACAACCAAAATACAAGCACTTAGGATCAAACACGTAGGCGAAATCCTACAACACCCAGAAAAACACCCTTTAGCACACTATTACATTGGAATTAGGCTATCTTATTTAAAACCTATTAGGAATACATCCTCACATTACTTTGGCACTCTCCCAACATTTTACAAAACATGTATTTCAGCCATTAAAGGACACGAAAAATTACTACACAAGAAAACACATACAATCTACAAGCATTTAGTTAAATTACAAGCAACTCCAGTACACCTCAGAATTAAAAGAGGACATAGATATTTCATAAAAGATTATACCGAAACTTTCTCTAATATTCACAACAAGCAGATTACCCCAAAAGCAAAGGAAATTACATATAGGCTTGTTTACAGCATGACCCCAACAACAGAGAGAACAGCAAAAATAACTAAACAAATACTACAGTGTCAGCTTTGTAGACGGAACGTCCAAGAATCAGAAGAGCACATCTATTACGAATGCGACACAATCATGCCAACAAGAAATCTCCTACAAAACATCCTAAACACTCATACGAAACAAAGAACAGATGTTTACAAAGCAATCATGATAAATTCCATTCCTTACTCCACACAAGACATCCACACAAAGCTACTTGTTCTATTGGCAGAGTACAGACATCTTATATGGACATTAAGAAACAAAGCATTATACAATTACAGAAAAATCAACAAAGAAATTGTCCAACAACTTTATCAACAAAAAATCTCGAACATTCTTACCTCAGCCCCACAAGCGCAAATCCCGTAAGAGTTTTGCCTGAAGACAGCACATATTACAGAAGAAGCAAATAACTTGTTTTAAACAAAGGATACCACAACTGTAAATGTGTTTATTGACGGTATTAATAATCTTACAATTATTATTATTATTATTATTATTATTATTATTATTATTATTATTATTATTATTAATACTTTTATTACTATTGCTACCATTATTAATAATTTCCCATTATTATATTTGAATGTGCAACATGAAATATATTGTGGATGTGTGTCTGTGTCGTTGGCAGTAACATATGTATGCGTCTGGGTGTGGATGCAGGTGTGTGTGTGTGTGTGTGTGTGTGTGTGTGTGTGTGTGTGTGTGTGGTGCATGTATTTGCACGCGCATGTGTATGAGTGTGTGATTGTGTGTGTTTGTGTGGGTGTGCGCGCGTGTAGCAGCCTTTAAACCAAGGCGATATCTCAAGTATTAAAATGTTATATGGAAATGATATGGTTGAAAAGGAAAAATATGCATCACCATGTATAAACAAATTAAATGAGCCCTTTAAGTACCCAATAAGCTAAAGTGGCCGGTAGTGGTCAGATGTTAAGTCCTTCCCAGACACTATCACAGCTTTGAGCCATTTATCTCCCTAGGGACATGCCATGGACTCTAATTGCTAGTTTTAAATCCCTGATTCTTGTCCCCCAAACAAAGGGGTCATGGACATTTACAGGGCACTAGAGCGTCATCCTGTAATTTGACATCAGGCCAACAACACCAACAATGTGAACCTTCACCTCGGTAGCTAAGTGACCCAGAAATTACAAAGAAGCCACATTTTAATGGGAATGATAATTTAAAGTTTATTGCCCAAGCTCACGGCATTCAATGTACTGCTGTCTCCAGAAAGCATGAGATAGATCAAGATAAAATGTGTGTGTGTGTGTGTGAGAGAGAGAGAGAGAGATGAGAGAGAGAGAGAGAGAGAGAGAGAGAGAGAGAGAGAGAGAGAGAGAGAGGAGAGGAGAGATGGACAGGTGTTACATACATTCCGCTTGTGGAAGTGGAAATGAATCATATGCAAGACATGTGTGTTTACATGCACTATGCCATAAATGTTATATTATCATAACTGTATATATGTATGTATTTGTTTTATTCACACATGTGACACCTAACACTAACAAACGGCAACGCTCTGTAATATACACAAACAAAAGAATTACACATTACACCTTGTAAATATATATTGCTTTGTATGAAATAAACGTTTAAAAAAAAATACTTTACTTTGTTTACATCGTTGTGGAGTCGGCCTTTTGATGGCTAAGATCAAAGTGTAGTTCCTGCACTTGAAGAACAGAACAGAACTTGAAGTGTAGTTCATGCAACAGAAGAAAATCTTCCAACAACAAAGATATGAAAGAGGAGGAGGGAGAAGTTTCCCCCTTCTTACCAAGCAAGAAAGATACAAAACAGAACGAAGACAGCAACAGCGACAACGAGGGATCACTTTTTATCAACACGGATTCTGACAGCGATGAAGACCACGAGGAGAACTACAACACATTATACCATAAAAATAGCACCACAACCGAAGACACAACCCAGATTTGAAGTACCACAGAAAAGACAACAAAGGTAATCACGAAATGTTCAACCACCTTCATGTTAAAAACTTTTTTAGTTAGTTAGTCGACAGATCATCCTCATTGCACATCGAACCATTCAGTCCATAAGTGCTCGGATCCCCTCCTCAGCAAATCCCGCAGCGTGTAGCGGCTCACCACACCAGTTCTGTGTTGGTTTATCAATCTTCTTTGGCTTCCTGCGTAGTGTTCTTGTTTGGCAACACCTCTTTTAATTTGCAGTTCTCGCAGTCTGACCATGGTTGTAGATTCACAGTCATCGCTTGGTTCTCGCGACAGTCTTACTTCTCGTAGAGCATTCAGAATGTCAGCCTGGTCCATAGCGCGTCCGCCCTCCTTACCTGCGAGCTCGTCAGCCCGCTCATTTCCTTGTACTCCCGCATGCCCTGGCACGAAGATGAAACTAATCTTTGCCAGCCGAGACAGCAACCACTCTCTTCGGATCCACCCCATCTCTATCCTCTTGAGCATACTCATTGAGTCGCTAAGGAAACATGCCCTAGTGAATGTCTGTGTCTTGAGCCATGTTATTGCTTTACTTACTGCCATGACTTCCATAGTCTGGCTACTTGTGGTCTCAGCAAAAGCACCAGAGTCCTCCTTCACAATTCTCCCTCCGGCCTGCGCCGTAAAAGCCCATGAGCTTCTCACATGTCGGACGACCGACCCATCTGTGTATATGACAGCATCACCGTCTAACGAATTCTCGAAAATCAAAGCTTGTCCACAGCAGCCGGGTTTTCTTTTCTTGTCTGCATTTTCTGTCTAGTTGGATGCAGACTGAAAGAGACGTACAGAAATCTGTTGGCACTTGTACCCACACCTCGCCAGGTTCTAAGTCCTCAAGTGAACATACCTGTTGAAGAATGTCCTCGGCTTGACCCATCCACGACCTTCCTCTTTTTAACCTGCTGCCCTTCACCTTCCTAATTTCACTATGCAGTGGATGTTGTGTGTTTGCGTTAACTCTGAGGTAGGCACGTGCTCTGCAAATTTGTATTCTGTCTTCAATGGTTGGAAAATCAAGAAGGTAGCGCATCGCCCTGCATGCTGTATCTCTTGTACATCCAAGAATAATGCGCATGGCTTCGTTCTGTATCCTTTCCATCCTTTCTATCTGCTTACGGCTGAGAGTCAGGATAGCCATCGCATACTCAAAAACAGACATGACCAGCCCTTCGTACAGAAGACATAGATGGCGCTGCTCACAGTTTGCTGCCGCCATCACCCGCATCGCAGCCAAACCCCGCTTGGCCTTTGTTATCACCTGGTCTATGTGCTCGATATAAGCAAGGCTTCGATCAAAACGTATCCCCAGGTAGTTCATTGCCTGCGTTCTTTCCACAGTCTCTGAACACAGCTTTACAGTTGGTGTTGGAGTGTTGACAATATGATTATTCAAAGAGAACCATGTCACTGTTGCCTTTGTTGGGTTGACCATTGCCCCAGCTTCAACACACCAAGTACTTATGCGATTGAGTTCGGTTTGTAGTTCCGCAGCAGCCTGATCTCTATCCTTACCCTGACGATACACTAAAACATCATCGGCATATGACAATGTCCTCCCTGGTCCCGTGATCTGCTCGCTGGTGATTCTCACAGTGTAGGCGTTGAACAGCACTGGAGATAATGGTGATCCCTGTGGTAGGCCAGGATATATTGTTGTTGGTTCTGAAGTCCAACTGCCACATCTAAAAACTACTTTCCGTTGGAAGAGGGCTGCAGCGATCCAACTCAGGAGGAAAGGACTTATCTTGAGTTCAAGAAGCTGAAGCATTAAAAAATCCAATGGTACTCTGTTGTATGCGTCCTCAAGATCAATCGCTGCCGCAAAGGTTTCAACTGCCTGAGTGGAAACCTTCATAGACGTCATGGGCAAAACTGCTGCATTGGTCCAGGTTTCTCTTTTTGGACGGTACCCTCCCAGGGTAGGTGGGAAAACACCTTGCCTCTCTAGCTGGCTTGCTATTTTTATGGCAATTAACTTCTCCAGCAGCTTGCCTATTGTATTCTGCATGGTTATTACTCGATACCCCTGAATTTTTGTGTGGTCTTACAGGCTTCGGCAAGGGAACCACATAGCTGTGTAACCACTCCTCCTTGATGCTAGCACTCCCTATACTGTTGTTGTATATGTCTGCTAGTTTCTCTAGCTCGTTGTCGGTACACCTACTGATGTCGTCGTATCTTATGCCATCTGGCCCTGGAGCGCTGTTTTTTTGATCGTCGAAGCACAGCCCTTGATTTCTTTCACTGTCACTGTGTCTTCATCCGAAATGTTCTGGGCCTTGCACCTGTCTGAAGTGACCTCCTTGGCAAGATTTCGGCCTCTCATGTCTGTCTGGTTGCTCTGCTCTAGATATCGTTCGAATGGGGCTTTGCCTTTGTTCTCGTCAGTCCTCTGCCAGACGAGGTCAGCACATTGGAAGTCAGAAATGCTCTTATTCTTGACTACCCTCTCATGCTTTTATGTAATCGCCAGAACAATTTCAGTGACTTGTCTATGCTTACTCTTTGACACACCTCAGCCCATTTTTCACTTTTAACCACCTTAACCAGTTTTTTTTTTAAAAAGCTTACTTTTGCGCGCATCTCTCTTTCTAAGTGCATGCAGGGACTGGGCTGGGCAACTCTGTTTTTCTTGGCTGTTTGCCATTTCCTTACAACACCACGCTTATCCATCCAGGCCTTCTGCACCTCACAATTCCACCAAGGTGGCTGCTCCAGCTTTTTTTCTTGCCCTGAAGCTTTCTGCGCTTCTCGCGCTTTATGACACTCACCACATCTTGCCCTGTACTGTCATACTGGAAAGTCCTGACCGTTGACTTGTGCTGTCTGGTTCTGCCTTTCTCAACCAATATGCTGCAAGGGTGGTGGTCGCTGCCGTGGGTTTTTAGGACACCCCATCTACACACTGTAGTGAGTGAAGGAGAAACCAGCGCCAGGTCAGTAGCACTGTCCTCATCACCTGGGCGGCTTGGTGACACAGCCACTGTTGATACAAACCAGGTCAATGGTTTCAAGTGCAGTCTCGAGCCCCTCCCCCTGTGCGTTGGAGTAAATGTTACCCCATTATCTGCCTTTAGCGTTGAAATCGCCACAGAAAATAACATTTCTCTCGTGACCTAGTATGTCACTTAAGCACTGCCACTTCTGGGAGTCAATACTCGCGTTACGGGCATAAACATTCACCACCACGAATGGTAGACCGGACTGAACTCTAACCGCTTGTATTTGTATGTCGTCATTGTCCCAACTGGATATGTCTAGGATATGTCAAGGCCCAGCCACCAAACTCTCGCGAATGAGAATCGCCAGTCCCAGATGTATATTGTTGTAGAAACATTGGAAGCCGGCTATTTGGAGTAACTGATCACCCAGTCTCGTCTCCTGTAGCGCAACAATGTCGTTCCTAAATACCAGGTTTTCTAGAATAGGACCTCGCTGTTTTACGCTGGCACAGTTCCAGTTTAGAATACAGGTATACCTGAGGCCCAGACAGCCACACTTAAGTATTATTAGTTTCAACATTCGCGGAATGAAAATGAAATTACAACACATCATCACATTCATAAACAAACACAAACCCGATTTCATTTTATTAAAAGTAACTAACACTAAAACATACTTTCAGGCAGCAGAACTAGTAACACGGTTCTTCTTCTTCTTCTTCTTCTTCTTCTTCTTCTTCTTCTTCTTCTTCTTCTTCTTCTTCTTCTTCTTCTTCTTCTTCTTCTTCTTCTTCTTCTTCTTCTTCTTCTTCTTCTTCTTCTTCTTCTTCTTCTTCTTCTTCTTCTTCTTCTTCTTCTTCTTCTTCTTCTTCTTCATCTTCTTCTTCTTCTTCAGCATTCCGAGCCATTGAGGTTCTTCGCTGCAGATACAATCCGTCTCCATTCGTCTCTCTGGTTGACCTTCTCTTGCCAGTCGCTGATTCCAAGTGCTTGTAGGTCTGTATATATATATTATCTCTCCACCGTCTTCTTGGTCTACCTCGGGGTCTACGGTAATTTATGTCCTGAGTGTACGCGAGTTTTGTTTCCCTATTATTTTCCATTCTTTCTATATGCCCCAGCCATTGTAGTCTATTAGCCTTCGTGATGCCAGTGATTAGCGGGGACTTAAACAGATCATAACTGTCTTTGTTGCTTCTTCTTTTCCACTCTCCACTTTGTGTATTCCTAACGGGCCCAACGAAGCGTCTTAAGACTTTGTTCTCAATGGTTTGTAACAAGGCTTCCGTCTCCTTTAGTTGTACTCCAGGTTTCAGAGCCATACAGCACAACTGGTCTGATCAGTGTTTTGTATATTGTGTTCTTGGTGTTACGAGATAGCGCATTTGATGTTAGCAGATGTTGTAGTGTATAATATATCTTATTTCCAGCGTTGACTCTAGCTTGTATTTCTTCCCTTATAATGTTGGAGCTGTTGAAGATTGTACCCAGGTATTTGTATGTTTCCGTTCTTTTAATGGTCATATTATCTATTTGTATGTGGCCAGAGTTTTTAGCCGTTCCTTCTCTTGAAATTACCATATATTCTGTCTTATCTTGGTTGATTACCAGCCCCGTTTGTTGAGCTTTTACCTTTAAGTGAGTCAATATTTCCGATGTCTTTTGTTCATTTCCCCCTATAATATCTATATCATCTGTTGAACCAAGTAGTCTGGATGTTCCTCCAATAGCACATTCCTCCTTTACTTTCCTGTAACAGAGCCAACTCAACGCACCTTGGTTTGGCCTGTTAAAACAGTTTGACCCTGGCAACTACAGGAACTCTAGCTGTAACAAAGATATGGCATCATGCCATTTGTAGTGTAGCAGCCAGCTCGGTTTGTGAAGGCCGGCACTTTGGCCTTGTGTATATAGGTTTGTGGCCAGCCCGCATTGAGACGAGATATGTGGGGTTTCCCATCTGTTCATCAGTGAACAACCTATGCCATAGGAGAAAGCCGTAAGTTTAAAATGTTTAATTTAATAAAAATTTATTAAATCGCAACGCACGCCTTGTTACCGGCTTGAAAAGTGTTTGCATGGTGAAACAGGCATGGGTGCAATTCTTAGGCGAGATGGTAGGAACAAAGAAGAATAAATAGATAATATGAATAAATACTATTGAAATGAGCCATTATATAGATTAATCTAGCGTCCCTGAAGCTTTATGAAAATAAGATTTACCAGCTTAGTATATAGAGATGTAAGCAATCATGCATGGTGATGTGAAATACGAAGATAGGTCATTAGTGGTGGTTAAATATAGTAATAATTGAAGTTATGTTATGCCAGCCATGATGGCACAAGATTATTTTGTTGAGAATGTATTTTACATGATTATCCTGTGACAACAATAGGTCACTGGCTAAATAGACACCTGAGAGATTCATCAAGATATACAATGTATGGGGTCGTGAATTATAGTTAATGAAAAGACTGACATGGTGCCATGCAGGCCATGATGGGCATAAGATTGAATGTTTGTGATTGAGTATGAACCCTCCTAATTAATAGTGAGTGGGGAAAATAACCATGGTCATGTGTGCAATAGTTATAACATGTGTAGAGCAGAGAAGAATACCTAGTTTGGTCTATAAGAGGAAACTGATACTCTGGTGTGTGTGTCTGTATGTACTGAAGATGCTCCTTCATTAAGAAAATCTGAACGCTTAAAGGGTGGAAGGCGGAGGTGAAGGAATTAAGAGTGAACTACTGCTACATATGTAGATGTACAGAAGAATATTCCGTATTTCATGGAAACAAAAAAATCAAATACAGAGGTTCTAGGAAAACTGAACATGAAAAGAGGGTTGATGAAAGAAATTAACAAGAGGCACGTGAAATATTTCAGCCACGTTAAAAGACATAACACTCTTATAAAAATCATACTGGATGGTAAGGTTGAAGGACAAGCTAGTAACAGGTAGATCAATCTGACATAATGTACAATCAAGTCGAGACAGTTTTGGAGATTCATTGAAGGCAACCTTCACTGTGAAGACGGCACC